>CAEGAF010128708.1:0-11071 GCA_903067075.1 Micropoecilia bifurca
TGTGTGTGTGTGTGTGTGTGTGTGTGTGTGTGTGTGTGTGTGTGTGTGTGTGTGTGTGTGTGTGTGTGTGGCTGGAGAACAGATGAAACCGCCCCTTTAAAGTCACACGCTTACAATAATCACAGTGATTAAAAATCTTAATATTTTATGTCATTAAAACAAAGTACAATGAAACCCGATTACACTTCATTTTAATCTTCCATGTCATGTTAATCCTCTACTTAACGTTGGTCTGAAATATCAATACAATCTACTGTTTGTTGCTGAGAAGCAGTGAAATCTGAAAACGTTTGATGACGTTTCGCTTTACTTTTGCAAAGCCCTGCATCGTCACACACCAAAAACAACTCAGCTTGCATCCCTTTGCACACTTATCCAAATGAATATGCAAAACCCAGAAAATTCCCTTTTTTTTATTGCTTCTTCGCATAGACTTCCTTGTCTGGTAAGTTAGACTATACTTTTAGGAATTTGCTGGCCTTCCCTTGAGAGTTTGATTGAATGTGCTTTAAACAGCATTGACAGCTGACAAGTGCCGTAAGTTTGCATCAAATTAAGACTTGATCAGAGCCTGTTTCTTCTGCTGTTCAGCACTTTTTTGTATTATGGAATTGTGGAATTCCACTGTGGTTCATTTAAAATATTCAGCAGAACAATGGTTAGGGAGGAATAGGACGTATGGAGGCAGGTGAAGGTGGGATGAAAGAGACTGAAAGAAGAGCTGAGTGGTAGCAATGGGAGCAAAACCATTTCTGATTAAAAAATCTGCTGTACTACAACGGTTTGGTTTTAGGTTTTTTATTTTTCGTTTCTTTTGGGTCCTTTGTGTCTGACTGGTCTCTCTTCCTCAGTCAAATTTGTACTTTATCTGCTTCCATATTAGCTGATTCTTCAGATTATATCTCTGACAGTAGAACCAATCTGTAGTCAAACCTGCATTCACAGGATTTAAACTTCACCGTCTTGAGCGTGACGCCGTGTCTAACAGAAGTGGGACCCCCCATGGTGCGGGGATGAAAGTTTCTGCGATGCGGTGAAATGACGAAGACGCAGCTAATATTTCTTGACGTTTCTCATCAGTTCACAGTGATAATTTGATCTGATCACTTGATGTGTCAGTGGGATTTCTTATATTTTGTAGTTTTACAGCAGAATCAGACTTTGTTGCCATATGGAAGCACATTTGTTTCAGCATAACCCATCCAATGAACACAAAAGGACAAAACCAAATTGTCCTGGATAGACAGGAGCCTGAGGCCACAGCAGCCAACATGGTCGCCCTTTTGTTAGAGTAGAAAATTAAAACAAAGCAGAAAATAAAGTGGAGATAGCAGGAAGGTTTTAGGTTACTTGAATTTTGCTTAATTACGTCAGTCAAAAACGTAACAATTGTTTTTAATCAACAATTCTAATTCTGACACCATACAAAAAGATAACTATGAATAAATTAATTTGATTGAGCAAATGGTTTTTCTGCCTGTGCTGACACAGTTTGGCCAAATTTAAATCTACTATTATGCACGACTTCAGGGGAACGTCTGGCTGTATATGTGTAAAGTACAGCTAAGTGAAAACATTTGTATTCTCAAGGGTGGAAGAAATACCGTCTGCTGAAGACTTGTAGAAAAAATACTGATGGGCTTCCTACTCATATGAAAAACCTGATTAGAAATGACCCAGAGGGGAGAATCAACCTTCCTTATAGTTAGGTAGCTGATATGGCTGAAACTCATTTAAAATCATAAGAAAATATAAGACGCTTCTATCTATGGCGGCCTGAAAGGGACATTGAAGAAAAAAAAAAAGAAAAATGAACTTTCTTGTGCACAACATGCATTATCTCACACTAGAAAGATTTTTTCTTTCAATGTCTCTGGGTACTCCGGGACAAGGGTGTAAGAAAATGGACGAATGGATGTCCCTTTAGGGCCTCCATAGGAATCATAGGCTTGGTTCAAATATGAGCAAGAAAGAAAAACTGTTTAAAAAGGGACAATGTACAGCTCAACAAAAATGTCACCATGTGAGCTAATCTGAATCTGCAGTTCTTTGAAGCCTACAAAAATGAATGTTCAATGCAATAATAAAAATAAACCAACTTCCTCACTGGCACATACACACAATGCAGTTAATGTTTACATATCTGAGCAGCTTTTAGCTTTTTTTTTTTCCAAATTAGATTTGAAAACTCAGAGCTGCATTTCAGAATATCACTCTCCACAAATCATAACTCTCTGAAATCTACAGACAACTGCAGATGGTTTCTTCTTTCCTTTTCCCTTCTTTTTTTTGCACACTACGTCTTCACTCTGTATTTCTTTCAGTAGCAGTACATCTCTTTTCACTTCCTATAAAATGCAGTAGCACCTTTGCCTGTCTGTCCCTCCCCCCTCTCTGTAGGGGGCTGTCATTGAACAGGTGTGCTGCTACTTCTCTTTATTAATGACAGGCAGGAGAAAGCAGAGGGGACTATGGCGTGTGGGTGTGTGTGTTACAGGCCGGAGAACTGACAAATGCAGGAGTGACTCTGCGGCACGCTCCATCGGCACGGTGACAAATGGATGGAGCAGGAGGGGTGTGTGTGAGTGTGAGTGTGTGTGTGAGGGTATATATATAAATACAAGATGAAAATGCAATTTGACATGGAACAATGTTGTTGTATTTTATTTTTTATTTTTTAGAGCTTTTAGTATGTTCTCTTCCAGTTATGGTACAATGTTCTTTCAAAATTAATTTGATTCATGTTGTGATTTTACTGTAAAGCTGTAAAAGTTTCAACTCAAGGGAGATATTAATTTAAATACTGTATCTCAAAATATCAATTTCAGTGATTTTATTTCTCTCAAAAGGACTGAATTACTGATCTCGCTATATTTTTTTTATTTCTTCCATTGCTTATGGACAGTAATTCTTATATGACAGAAAAAGCAGTCTGAGTACAAAAAACAAAATAGTATTGTGAGCAAATTAGAGCAAGCAATGATCTGGACTTAGGATAGAATATATAAATAACCTCATTCATTCGGCTGGTGACCATGTTTTTGTTGCCAATATATATTTTTGGATCACAAGGTTGAAAGTTTATTTGAAAACAAAGAAAGGTTCATTATAAAGAAAATGTTATTGTTTTTCAAAGCTTTTTTCTTTTTGTATTTTGGGCACTAGACCTTTTTTACTGTGACTATGTCGTCATCTGCATAGAATGTCACTAAAAATGTTTAAATGAATGTATTGAGGAAGGTACAAGCTTTTTTTATTTACTTTCTATGTGACATTATTTTTGACAGTTTGCATAGTTGCCTTGTTCAAACATATGCTGTAGTAATTTTGACTTTGTAGTGAGGGTTTTTGCAATTATTCAAATATTTCTGGTGACTCCTAATGTAAACAGCTAATCTTGTGACATTTGCTGGTTTTATTGGAGACTTTTGGAGACTCTGACTTGAAGGTATGGTTTCCTCTTGGTTTTCTCACTAGCTGCGTATCCATGACAGATGTGTCCACTAATGTCAAAAAAACACAATTTCACAATTGCAGTGTTTCCATTAAAGGAGAAACTTGATTAAAATCACCTGCGAATACGTTTGTTCACACGATAAGTCATTAAAATAAAAACATGCTGCGCCATCATCCTCCAACTACTTCCTGTCATCTTTATTGTGGTTTGCGCCAGTGACAATATCCAGTTGTTGATCATGTGATTCGTCTGATGCAAAAAATCTGCCTTTTTGCAAAAAGAAACCAATTTTGATACGATGAAAATCATAAAACTGGAGTTTCTTCAAAATTGACCTTATTTGCTTAAGCAAATTTCTTCTTGAAATCTGAAATTGGTCAACTATATGGTCAGCTGAAACACAGATAATAAGGAGCAATGGGTTTTCCTGCATGTTTATCCCCACAGCACTTACAGCCAAGTCTGCATGCAGCAGATCGAATGTTCACCGCCTTTGTTTTATTTCTGAAACACACACGCACACGCCTACACACACAAACATATTTTTTTGTTTGCCGTAGGATCAAATCTAATTGAGTTGAGGCCAAAAACCACACATTTAATTTCCTGCGTGATTAAAAGGTGAATTAAAATGATGCAGCTTTGCATCTTTATTTTTTAAAATAAAGGATCCCCTATCCAAGTATAGCATCAGTTTTATCTCATGTTGGTCTCGTGTACCTTATTAACTAGATTTATTGCTATGCCTTTAGTAAAGTTGGTTAAAAAACTGTTGAGATATTAAAAATTATACATTTAAGCATTAAATATATAATATTTATTTATAGGCACAGTCCAATGGACTGTGCTTTTGAGCAAAACAATGTATCCTCCTCTCTTTATTAAGATGAACACAGTCACACCACCTTTTTCTGCCACTTTAAACACGTTACATCTCATCATGATAAAGCCGCTCGGGACATTTCATTACCCCTGAGATAAAGCACCAGGGGACATCAACAAGCAATAAAAAAAAAGTCGTTATGTCCATAAACATAAAATACATCATCCCTCCTGTGCTTATGAACCAGCCAGCCCAGCCAGATTAGATTGGATTTTAATGATCAACAAGGGGGAAAAAAGTGTTGGTGCTGTTGCACCAACACGGTGCGCTGATTAAGCCCCGAACAAATGTGGCAAAAATGGCGAAACAAATAAACACGAAGTAGAGAATGAGGATTTTTATTTCATTTTGGTTCAGAGTTATTCATCTCGCAGTAATATTTTTGGTTTAGCTATGAATAACTATTAAGTGTGAGGGGAAATATTAATAAACTTAATAATTTTAATCAAAATTACACATGTAGGGCCCCACCTGAGTATTAAGAATGATTAGTCAAAGAACATGTAATCTAGTGTGACAGTTTTGTGTATAATTTGAATGAAGTGTAGTATTACAGAACAATAGATGGAGTGAAATCAAATTGCAAGTGCTGCACATACATACAGAATAAATTATCTCCAAATTACTGTATTTTCCGCACTTCAAGGCACACCTAAAAACCTTAAATTTCCTCAAAAGCCGACAGTGCGCCTTATAACATGGTGCGCCTAATATATGGACCAATATTGAGCCACAACAGGTCTAGCAACTACGGTAAGCAGCTACTGACTTCATTTTCCCCGTAGAAGAAGTGCGCAGTGCATGCTGGGATGTTGTCAAAAAACTGGTTTGTTATTAAAGTTTGACTAACCGATCTACCCATAAGCATGTCTATGTATCTACCTACCCACCTAATAATCAGGTCGTCTGCAGGTCATCTAGCATCACGTTTTCCACGAACATGCTGTGCACGAACGGAGAAGGGTGACCATCGTCCGGCCGCCCCATTCCAGTCGGAAGCCTCTCCGACTGGAATGCATTTACATGACAATTGGTTCAAGGAGTTAGGATTGAGACAATATTAACTTTAGCAGCTGACCGAGAACATAGATACTATATGTTCAAACAACCAGTTCACAATACAAGCAGAAGAGAAAATGAAACACTGTTTTAGTAAATAATGCTTAAAAAATCAACTGAATAACTGAAATGGAAAGCGTTAACCTTTTGGAAAATTTATTCTTGACTACCAATCTGGTGGCTCAAATATGAGCATAGGATGGTTGGATGGTGCAGCTTTGATGTTATTTTTTTCTATTTTTCTGTGTGAAAAGGGTAGTTGTGTGGTTTAAAGGGAAACATTTACTTCCTCAAACACAAACATCCTCCATGTTTTATCCAACTCATCAGTCACCACTACACTAATCTAATTCATTAGAAGGGTTATACCAAGGTACTACGTGTAATTTGACAGTGACTTATTGATGAGGCATTGCTCCAAACAGTATTTTCATAAACCCACCATCTCCCCTTAACCTTTGGGCCTGCGAACGATGAGGAATGATGAGTCAGAATCATTAGCTTCTTTAATATTTGTTTTCCTTTTACATCCATCTGCTAGTGTTTCACCCTCTTTCTTTTCACTTCATCCATTCAAATCTACCTCTGCAGTATTTATTATGGTAAATATGGAGGCCAATGTGTTCTGTTCTTGAGGAAAATAGGTCTCATTACTTTTCATTAAGAAATAGGAATACTATTACATCTTCCACATTTTCTCTGGTTTCCACTCCTCCTCCTTTCCTCAGCATCATTACCGGTTCATTTGTCCGCTTGCTGATGGGTCAAGAAATAGAAAAGGGAAGCTAGTATACCCGATTAATAGGCAACCACGTTTTAAAGACACCTTTAAAATGTAATACACAAGGCTTCATTCCTTATGACTTTCCTTGGGCTGTGTCAAGAGGCCTATGGCAATCCTATAACTCAGCTGGAAATGGTACCGAGTCCTGGCCTGTTCTGTGACCAATCAAATCACATTTTCTTCCACTTTATGATAGCCGCACTCTGTTCCAGGGCATTCTGAGTGTTTGGTTACAGAGGAGGAAAGTCCAAAGCGGTTATGCAACAAAACCTTATTTATTTCCCCTTTTTTTTAGATGGAACGGTCACCTTTCAGCAAATATACAATGTTCTGCTTGGTTTGATGAAGCACAAAGTCCTGCAAATCTCAAGTCTATGCTCCATTTATAAAATTGGTGTTTCATCACCTCACACCTCAGGTGGATACTGCATGTATAAAAACATTGAAGTCAGAAAAATATAGCTACAATATACTTTAAATGTCTTCCCACGGGCAGCTTTAAAGCTCCGGAATGGAAGTATTAGATGCACCAGACCAGAATATAGGAGCACTACTCAACACTTTACAGCTCTGGTCAGATGAGACCAGAACTGAACCATTTCATCCTGAATACAAGATTTAGAGGTGGACACCAAACACCTATGATATGTAAACAGTTTAAGAGGTAGTTTTATCAATACATTTTGCCACACCCTGCCGCTTGAGGAGATTCATAATCTTGATGTGGTCTGAACTAAAAATGAGTTTGATATCCGTGACCTAGACCGTATAATCCCCAAAACTCTACCAGGACTTGGCAATTGTTTAATGACAAATTGCTGCGATTGGACTGAGCTTGAGCTATTTTCTAAAAAGTAGGTTAACATGTATGTATGAAACAAAGTTAGTAGAGACATCTCAAAACCTGAAGTTTTAATTGTTGTGAAGTCATTCTATAATGTGTTTTACTATAAGAGCTGACTATATTTAAAAAATTATGTTGGATTCACTCCTCAAATTCCACTAAAGGGCTCTTCAGTTTACCTACATTGGTTTAAGTGACTTGATGGCGGACCGGAAGCGACTGGACGGCGACCGGATGGGACTTTAGGTCTAAAGGAGCTAAATTAGCCTTAAAATTACTACTTACTTGCGCTTTTGAGGATTGCCCACCCAACGTGGTGCGTTGATGTCAAATGCAGTAAACTATTGAGAGATATGTTTATGTTCTTCATGTGGGCTTTGGCAAATTAGCCTTAAGCTAATAAAAGCGCCTGTGGTTAGCAGCTAATTAGCCCAATGCTAGCTCGTGTTTATTGCACTGTGGGTTTTAAAACCAATGTTTTTCTATAAAGTGTTCATAATTTGTTGGTTAAATCAAACACAGTTTGTCATGACATGCTCATGTGTTTTGCTGCAAAGGTTTAAACCTGTTTTAAGTTTGTGTTTATTTGCATATATAATACTATTACAATTTTGTTTTTACTATGTTTTTGTTTACAGTTCAACTGGCATGTAATGCACCAGGCAATGAAATAACAGTAAGAACAATGACAAGTCGCTTATGCTATTTGTAACTTTATATGTATGTACTTTGCAGCAATTTAACTTAATTTTGCTTTATTTCATTGCATACAATACCAATGAAATAGATAACATTATCTTGCAGTGAAGTGATAAAATGTGAAAATGTTCTAGTTCTATAACTACGTTTGCAAACCGGTTTAACCAAATTTCCATAGTGGCAGGGCAATAGGCTGGAACAGAAAGGACAAGATGACATGGCTGAGAAAGTTTTCATACACAAAATAACATAAAATCATAAAATCAGAGAATATCAAAGGTAAATATCTTCTTCTAATCTGTTCTTTGTATATTGCTCTGCTCATACTGCTAGAATGTGTCAGCATTTGTTACCTGGCTTAAAGCACGATGTATTAACACAAATCTGATTAGTGAGACAAATCACACTCTTGCTGTTTAGCTAAGCAAAACTGACAAGAAAATAACTACTTTATTATGATCTGGTTAAAAATATACCCAGTTGGAGTGACGACATAGCAGCTCCTCTCAGGAGAGACGAGTTCAATATAAATCATCTGACCCTGGGTTTGTTTTTCTTTTTTTTAATCAATGTGTTCTGTTGGTGCACTGAACTGAATATCATACACAACTTCCTTCCTTACACACCAGAGTCTTGTCTTCCTCCACAGAGCCAACTTGCACAGACATTTCTACTCGATTCTCTTGCTGGCTGTGCTTCCTTCTGGACAGAATGTGGTAAAACGGTACAGATGGCCTTTAAATGTAATAAATTCTCTTCACAAGCCAGCCCATCTCTAGATGTATTCTGGTTGTCTTTATTAAAGCATTAGTAGTCAAAATCAAGTTTAAATTGGGTATTGTTCCTCTTTTGGGTCTGTGGCTGACGCGTAACTTACTATTTTACCGGACTGGAGCCCCTTGAAACGCCGGCTAGCATCGGAAATTAATTAAAAGTTTCCTTAATAAGTTGAGGGAGTGTCTATGTGAAGTGACATGGACGATGACGTTTCTGAACTATAAGATTTATTGACAGGAAATTTTCCCAGCCCCAGTTGCAACTTGAGATGCACCCCTTCTCCAACACACCAGAATCAAATGAATAGCTCCCCACTGGGCTTCAGCAGGGCCGAATGACCTGCTGTTGAGGGGATTAAGCTGTTTGATTCAGGTGTGTTGGTAATAGGATGCATCTAATGGATCCAGGAAAGTTTCCCTTGAGGCCCGGACTTGTGCACCCCTGCTATAGACCATCAAACGAATTTAATATCAAAAGGTAATCTGGTGAAATAGAAAATGCAGTTTTGAAATAATGATTTCACTTATTAAAAGAGAAAAGCTAACCAAACCAACTCTGCCCTATGAGAAAAAGTAATTTCCCCCGAAGCTTCATTTTTCTATCATTGGCAGTAACAGCTGCCATCAAGAGTTCATAACTGGCAATGAGCTTTTAAATTGCTGTGAGGGAATTTTGGCCCTGTCTTCTATGCAGATTTTCTTTTTTTTTGTTGTTCAGTGTTAGTTGTGGGTTTTCAAACCTGAATGGTCTGATTAGGGTGACGGAATAGCAAATTAATTTATTTGGAAATCTGGAATTTGACTAGGCCACTTGAAAACCATTTCCAACACACAAACCTTTCATATTTTTGCCCTCCTTCCTTTGCTCTTTAACATATTTAAGAAACAGAAATGTACAAGATTACCCCCAAAAAGAGGACTGGGGGTGAAGTAGTATTTGTTTTCATTGAGCAAGAACTTTTGGTTGGACTGTTTTAAGACGGGTAAGTTATTTGGGTTAAGTTATTTTGTCTTACTGATTGAGATCATTTATTAAAAATTGCAGTTTGTAGTTGTTATTTTTGTGTGAAATAAAAAATTGTTTACCAGAAACGCATGTGACAAAAAACAGTAAAACCAAAAACTTGTGAGGGGTTAAAAGCTTCTTTTTGTTGGAACTTTTGTTTTTCTGTATGTGTGATTTAACACTTGGATTGTTTTCACATCTTGAGATTCATCTTTTCTGCCAAGTTAATAGCAGTCAGTCTATGACGTCAATCAAACAAACAAGCTAAGAAAAAAAAACTTGGATATGTAACATCTTCTATCTGCACCTTGCCACGCGTGCCACGTTTTCACTGCGCGGTGCGGCGCAGGTCGCTGCGTTTAATGCGCCATTTTGCCTGTTTCAATTGTAAAAGCAGCTCAAACTAACCGAATCCTCTTCAGATGTAGGCCTGCAAGCAGAGTTCAGTAGTAAGTTACATTTACTCTGCCACCTTTTTTGGAAAAAAATTACTTTCATAAATTTTAAAACGACTGATGTTTTGGTCAGTTACTCAGTACTTGAGATGCATTTTTACCAAATACTTTCTCACTCTTGACTAATTTCTTGGACGGCTACCTTTTACTTCAGTAAAACATACTTTGAAGTATTGCTACTCGTGAGAACAATCTTTGGCTACTCATCCATCCCATCTATGTCTGTATACCTAGGTTACGGTCCCCTTGTCATATGGATAGAGGCAGTACGGTTAGGGTGGAGCAACTGTCATCATACAACACCACCCAATGACTGGGAGTCAAAAAACATCACTGATTGCAACAAGCACAAGACACACAAGCGTCTTACATTTGACATCGCACTACTACAACGCAACATTAGGCATTGGGGTTTCATCTCGTCTGCCCAATGAGAGTCCAGTTGGTGGTGGTAGTATTCACCTGACTATAACGGACCGTAAAATGGTATAATAAACCAAACTACAGCGAATCGCAGCATATCGCTCAATGGAAACAAGACATAAGGTCCCGCAGGGCTATTTCTGTGACTTACCACAAAGGGCTTCAGTGTTTCAGAAACAAAATGTTGACGCTTGCAAACAGTATTTTCACTTTGAAGAAATCACAAAAACCTGCAGTACGTTTTCCTGCACCGTTGTCATTCAGTAACTCCAGCTACCTGGAAATGCGCTCCAGCGTCAGTTGGGTCAAATTATGGTTTTGTTCTTTGTTTATTCGTTTCTTTCTTTGTTTCTTTGTTCCTTTCTTTTTTCTTTGTTTCTTACTTTCTTTCTTTCTTAATATTTTACTTATTTATTCAACAACCGTGTTTAGAAAAACAAAGCTGTGTGTGTGTGGATGTGCGTGTGTGTGTGTCACTGCTCTTGCAAGAATGAATAAATTTCACTCTGTTTGGTAGCATTAGACAGAGGGCAGATTGTGGTCAACTCCATTTATTCAGCCCTGATGTATGTGTGTGTTAATATGAGGTCGAGCGTATCAGTGTGGACGGTGTGTGTGTGTGTGTGTGTGTGTGTGTGTGTGTGTGTGTGTGTGTGTGTGTGTGTGTGTGTGTGTGTGTGTGTGT
>CAEGAF010128710.1:0-11964 GCA_903067075.1 Micropoecilia bifurca
AAAAACAAGTTTTTGTCTAAATTAAGGTGAATTCATGGTTCCTTTTTCCACATAATGTAACGGTAGTGTTTATGATAAAAAATAAATAAATAATAATGTGATCGGTATCGGGTATCGGTATCAGCAGAAAAAAACCTGATCGGCACATCCCTGGCATCATCAATGAATTTGGATTTTGCCCAGGTTTTTGTTGTGTTTTTTTTCCCTCCAGTGCAGCAGCTCTCCTGTGTGCAGGTCAGGATCTGGTGATCACAGATTTACCTGGCTGGGTGTTGTGGAAGCAGTACTCCTTGACTTCAGTACTTGGTTGTCTGTTATTAAACCGTCCAGTGAAACCTCTTGAGAAACTAAACTTGGCGTTAAGAGCCCTTGAGCCACTTTACCTGTTGTTAACCTCTTGTATATCTGTGTATTTAGATTCTCTCAAGTTCTCGCCTGTGCAGCTGTGGAAGTCTCTTATCCATTTTCAAGAGTACATCTCTCCAACAGAGATCCTTCCTGTGAGAAGTCAGTTTTCTATATGAAGCAGCTACTCTTGCCTTTCCATCCACCCAGCGGCCCAGTCACCCCACACTCTGGAGATGATACCTGGAATAAGAAATAAGAAATTAACAGGTTGCTGGAAAACCTAGCCAGCACCATTTGCTTCATACAGTGGGTTTGGGCTCTTAGCTATTGAGAGAAATTATTGCTTCCTGCAGGCGTTGACTGTTGAAGTTTGAAATGATATCCAGTCGCTAACGTTTGTCCGTGACATATGTAATGTGTCAGTTCGATACTATAAATTTTATCGGAAATTGCCTGTGCTGCAAACAAGCATCCTCCACGGCGAAGAGAAAAGTTCCGAGCTGGACGAGGTGACTGTTATGTTGATTCAATATTTGGAAGCATGGCCGACACAGACTGAACGGCTTCGTTCACTTCCTTTGCTGCCATTGCTAAAACTAGACAACTTCTCCTTCTGTTCACTGATTGGCCGGCAGAAATTAAACCGGAGAAATCCCAGTGAATGGCTCAGACTGGGCTGTGGAATAAGATTTGAATCGAGTGAAATTGCATAGGATGGTAATGGCCAGGCTAATAGGAACCTACACAACACTCAAATCTCTGTCTTCACTATTCTACACTTATGCCTGAATTAAAAAAAAAATACAGAAGTCCAATATTATTATGACATGTTTAAAAAAGGAGCTAATTAGAGACTAAAATTGCAGCCAGGAAGCAATGTTTCTATGAAGTTTCCTTATTTCTACTTTCAGACTGGAAGAGTATGACTCATACTCTTGATATATTTTGAGCAGGGGTGAATCTCAACAAATAAGCACAATTAAGTACAAACAAGTACAATTAGCCTTATGTGAAAAATTAAAGAAGCTATGGAAAATAGAAAACTATTAGTTTCAATTTCATTGCACTTTTTTACTCGCAGCCTCGAGGAAACCTTTATAAGTGTCATTTGTTTATCAGTGTCTTTCAGCCCCGTCTCTTGTCATTTTGGGGCTTTTCATTTCCTCTTCACTTTGGTGTTTGCTGCCTTTTCACAGGAAGTTATGGTCTGCCCTGCCCTGCTGCACATCTCTCAGTTTTGTTCTGCGAGCAGAGTGTGAGCAGCGGCTCACCCTTATCTGATAAATACCTCAGCTCTTCTTCTTGTTTGAGAAAAAGCTGCCGTTCATCTTCTCCTCTGCTTTGCTGCAGCTGATCCATTTGTCACTCAACTACAGCCGGGCGCCACCATGAGCTTACGAAAACTCGGTGAGTATCATCTGTGCGTGTGTGAACCTGTTGTTAATATTTGTGGTCCTTTTTACATATGTTGCTACATCATCCACTTTTGCAATGTCTTAGTTATGAAAAGTACCAAAAGTGTTTTATTTTAGAAAAGCACATCAATTATGTAGTGCTTCAAACTTACAGCTTCAAATAAAAATAGGATTTCACACTATAAATTACTTGAACATCCTCTAGCAAAGTGGACCTCACCCATCTATCCATCACACAGCTTCTGACTGGATATTTGACATGTTTGTCAGGATTTTTAGCTAAAGTTAATTGATGTATACATTATATTGATATTTGGGCTGCACAGTGGTAGATAGCACTGTTGCCTTGAAGCGAAAAGGTCCAGGGTTTGAACTCTGACTTGTGGTCTTCCAGCATGGAGTTTGCATATTCTTTCTATGTGGGTTTCCTCTGGTTACTCTTTCTTCCTTCCACAGTCCAAAAGCATTACTGTTGGGCTAACTGTTTTTTCTAAAGTTGTTCTTAGGTGTGAGTGTGTGTGTGTGTGTGTGTTGTTTGTCTTGTGTTTCTCTATATTGCCATGTAATGGATTGGCAACCATTCCACTTCCTCTCAGCTGATGACTGCTGGAGATGCAGGGCTGGGAGAGAGCGAGTACAGCCAATAAGTAGATGGACATCCTCATCAATAGTCAGGCTTTCATTTTTTTTAAATTAATGCTTATTTTGCCATTTCTGATGCTTACATCTACAATGTGCACAATAAAAAAGAGCCTTTGGAGACTCTGATCAACCTTATGGACTTAAAATGCAACCACATGTGGTCAGCTCTCATCGTCAGTACCAATTATATTGTCATCCTTCTCACTGTATGACTCTCAGTAAACACAAATGATTTGTTGACTGTTTTTATAAAATGGGCTACTGCTAGATTCTAAACTCTCAGAGAGCAGAAAAAGTATTAAAAGACTCATTTAAGCATCAGTAATCCCAAGTAACGTTGCGGACCAACATGACGTACAAACTTCTTCTAATCTGGCCTTGTGGGAGCTATGTGTTAGAAGTGGCAATAATAGTGAAACAATTTTGTAATTTAGAAATAATTGGAAGTCATCAAATAAGATAAAAACAAAATTACATCTGTACTGGACATGCAAATAAGCAATAGGTTTTGTGCCTAGATTTATATCTTATCCCCCAAAGGAATAAATATTACAGTATTTAGGCTTTGAAACCTGCACCTTGAAAGATTTGTAGGTTTGCTGTTTCCTTTAAGTAACAAACAAACATAATATTTGAATTCACAACATCTACATACAGTAAACTGTTAAATGCAGAAAACTTGGCCCATTTGTTGCAAATTTGGCATTTTAAAATGAATTATTTGAATGAGTTTATAAGTTACAGTAAACTGCTTTCTCCCTTGCAGGGTTATTATTTCCAGAATAATTACGCTGTTTATTGAGATGCAAAGTTTGATGCCCACATTGTGCGTAATCTTGGGTGGGTCTGTTCCACTTCTCTTTAATTGTCGCTTCTGCTTTTCAGTTATTTTAGGAGATTCTATGCAATATTAGATTATCTATATACTGAGTAGTTTCCTATAAATTAAACGAATTATGCAAAAAAAAAAAAACAGTAAAAAAAAAAAGAAAGGGAATCTCCAAAGTATGATTTTGAATTGATATAATTTCTGTAATATTCAAAATGTTGCAGAGTTGTCATCTCACCAGCCCATGCTCTCAAACTGTTCCCAATTTAGGTTTCAAATGGTTTGGCAGCCTGACCAACATCTCTTTTCGTCGCTCCACTGACAAATCGGACTCAAAGACCTCGAAGTCAAAGGCTGGAGATGATGGTGACTGTGCTGCCTCGGGTAAGTTGAGTCCAGTTGTCGAGACAACGCTGGACGATCTGGGGGCAATGCGTCCTCGCACTGCCAGCTACATCCGCTCCAGTGAGGACTACACACATGTGGGCACGCTGCCTCGGCTGCTGATGAGAAAGAGGGATAAAAGCAGCAAAGGTGAGCAGGGGTGATGTTCAACAAATTATTGCAAATTATTATTTTTTTACTGATACTTTCTGAAACAGAGAGTTTCTAATAACCCATCTCACTACAGAAATCTCCAGCAGCAGTAAAAAGACTAAAGACAAGAGCAGCGTCAGCAGAAGTCAAAGCCAGAGACCAGCAGGAGACAAGAAAGAGGTTTCACAGACACTTATAGGTTCCTTGTCCAAGACATCTGAGGTTAAAGCGGAAGTCACTGCTGACACCGGGTTGAAAGAAGTCCCTTCAGCTGAGAGTGCAGAAAATGTCCCGGATGTTACTTCAGCTGATTCTAAGACGCAGCCTGAACCTGTAGAAGATCCCACAATCAACCAAAGCATCCATTCTGGAAACAATACCGCCAGTGAGGAAGTGCTACCATCTGGTGGTTCAGATGTAGTACATCAGTTGGAGGAGAAGAAAGTGTTCAACCCTGAAGAGATTCCTGTCAGTCAAGAAAGAGAAGAAACTACTGAAAGTGATGGATTAGAGCTAAAGGATGATGAACAGAAAGCAGAGATGGATGAAGAAGACGACATTTACTGGTGAGTTTCTGTCTTCTAATTTTTGTTGAATGTGAAAAAACAAAACTTTTGTGTGCAATTATGATTATTATTGAATCATGTTTCCCTTTATTCATCTTTTTAGTTTGCTGAGAACAATGTTTGTTTAACTGACACAGCAAATTATTTTTTGCTCTTGTTTGCTTTGAGCTGAAGTTAGACTAAATTGTTAGTGGTTGCTGCCTCTGGAACTTGTTTTTTCACAAGTATTGCACAAGCTAGGATCTTATTACTACAAATGTGTTTTTTTTGCTTTCACTTGTAATATTTAGCTTTAGTTGCTTTACAAATTAAGGGTGTGAAATGCAAAATATGTGAAAGGATGATGCACTGTTTTTTTTAAAAAAGAACATTTTAGATTTAATGCTGAATGACTGGATAAGTTTTATTAATCAGACTCTTGATGAGTAAATGTTTCTATATTAAAGTTTATTTATTTAAACGTTAAATAATAGTTTGCAACAACATTTATTTTGTGACAAATAGTTCTGTATTGACAGTAATCAGATAGGAAACAGACAGAGATAAGCGGGTGAAGAAAGTCTGTTGGTGGTGAACTGAACCTGAGACAGCTGTGTAAAACTTTTCAGCTTCTATCCCACAAATAAACTAAAAAAAGATGCTTCTGACCCCGACTCTTGGATAAGCATACAAACATTTCTTTATAGAGTCACACTGGCACAAGGGCATTAAATTCAGCAAATACAGCTAATATTTTGCATTTGTATGTTGTTTTTATTTGTTTAGGTTCTCTTTATTTTTCTTTTGCATATGCTTTCTCATTACAATTTTTGGTGTTTAGCTCTGAGTATGGGGCTCCTGCTTTACAAATGCGCCTCTACAGCGAAAGAGCAAACAGTTTTATGAATTTAAGACCCTCCATTTTTAAATTTTATTCTATTTTATTTTTATTTGATCCTAAATGCTTTTTGAAAATAAATGTTAGTTTGAAATTATTTGAAATGTTTCATGTTTGGACAAGCTGTCCAAAGAAGCTTGGCCAAAAACTGGCCTTAATAAACTTTTCCCTAATTTATGATATAATGAGGGAATGATGCACACAGAATTAAAATATAAATGCTTTCTCGCATATATACATAATCCCCCACTAGAATTTGGCTAAATATCTTTCAAATAAGTGCATCGGAATGACAGAGCTCATTTCAGTGATGCACTAGTTAGATTCCACTTAGAACATCAATTAAGCCCAAGTTTCAACCATCTTGGATCATAAAATCTACAATAAATTTATACTTGTGCATCAAGTCTTCTTTTCCAATTTCAGCTGCATGTTTTTTTTTTTAATCCTTCTACTATAAAGAAAAATCTGTTGAAAATGAATCCTGAAAAGCCCAAAATGAAGTGTTTTGGTGAGCATGAGTCAGATTTTACCAGCACTGGTACAGAAAGCAGAGTTCTTCAACCCTGTGGAAGGCAGAGTTATCATCTTAGTTTGACTGCTGTGCACACACACAAAGCAGTACATGGTGACACGCTATGCTGAAAACACAGTCTTCTTTTAAATGATGCGTGTAAAGTGAGAAGATACTTGGATTCATTCCTCTGCTTTTTAAGGCAGCAACTAATATTGATTGCTTTTATTGATCAAATTCGTCTGGAAAGCTGCTGGTCGGCTGCTGGTTGGATGATTTCTCATTTAGCATTGATTTGCTCTTACACAGAAAAGATCCTGGGAAATTAGCGTTCTTTGGGCTTATTGTGTGTGTTTCTCACTGGGGCGGCTGATTTATGAATAACTTTGGGTCTTTGGGAGTTTAAGGGAGGAATTAAACCCTTATATGTGCGCAGGCCGCCTTCACCCAGACAGCTTGCATTCCCCGCAGCGTCATCCCTGGACACGTGAAAGACGGAGCTCGTAGGATCTCCTGCATAAATGCAGAGTGGACATATTAGGTTTCATTAGTGCCGTGTGTGTGTGTGTGTGTGCTTGTTTAAAAGCACAGGCTGTATATCTGCTGCCATGTAAAGACTCCCATGTGTGAGCAGAGAGTGTCTGGCTGCCCATTAGTTCAGCTCAGTTACCGTGGGAAATAAAGCTCTGTACATCAGGCTCATTCAACAGCTCTCCCTCCTACATTATGTCAGCTCAACCCCAAATCACCTCTCTGTCCGTCCATCTCTCTGACTGCCTCTGCTCTGTGCAGCTCTTTGCATCTTTTTCCTTCTCGGCTGCCTCACAGTTTCTCTTGCTTCTTTTTGTCGTTGGAAAAAGAAGAAAATAGAAACGGCATGCTGCCAGTGTGTTTCTGTGATAATCAGCTCATCTGACAAATGTGAGGTTTATTCTTTAGCCTAAAAAGGTTTTTTGCGCTTCACTATTTTAAGCTGGTATGTGTTTGACGTGTGTGGTGTGAGATGAAATTGAACGATGGTTCGGCTCTTCGTCACTCTACCTGGTTTTGAATTCATTCGGTTTCTTTAATGAAGCACTTAACTTTTATTTGTTGTGTATGTGTACCACAATTTAATTGTTAAAAAACTTGTTTTTATAGAGCTCAAAAATGTATGCTGTTCTTCTGATCTTTTTTAAAAAATGGTTTGAAAATGATTTTCCAGGCAAGTATAAGGGAAATCCATGCATATGCAAATTGTATAAAACAAAATGGAGTGTAAGAACCATACTTCATTTTCTGTGCAACTTCAAAGACTGGGACTTTAGAGCCCCAGTGTTTGAAAAATGTTTGCTGCTAATCTCTAGTTTGCAGTATATTTCAGTAAATCACACCATTTATGTGTTCAGTTTATTGCCTTGATATCAAAAATATTTGGCTTCCACTCCTGGATATTTTCACGCATCCATTTTTAGTCAACATACCAGAATTTTAATTATTAAAATGACCAAAATGTTTCCTCTTGATGTAACTTTTTAGATTTAATCTTTAACTTTTGGAAATGCCGCATGTACAGTGTGAACCGCTTTGTGTGAAAAGGGCACAGTTCTGCATGTGTCTGCATATCTGTACTCACTGACAATAAGTCTTCTAACTGCCATGAATTAACACACATTTCTGCCACTATCTAACAAGAAATTATTATGTTAGCTCAATCCTTATAGAGAGATGCTGGTGTTATCGGCACAAAAACAGAGGGGGAGGAAAAAAATGCAAATATATGAAGATAACAGTGGGAGCTTTGTAAGGCGGTGTGGAAACTATCACCATCCCCTCTCCCACTGCTATAAATGGACCTTTTGATCTGACCTCTCCATCTGGTTGTGTGTAACACTGCTTAACTCCCGGCCTTCTGAGACGTATCTCACAACTGGGACTTGCACCAATTGATCTTAAAACTTGCCTGAGAGTATAATTGCCCCCTGCGCTTGCTCTGGCTCCGCATTGCAAAGCTGCGCTGCAGTAACCGCGGACGGACTTCCAACGCTTTTTGACACATGATCGGGATCCATCACAAGCTCGTGTTAGATGCTTGCTACCAGATTTGAGAGTCCACACTCAGAAACCCTTGAAGCGCAGCAGGGTTTGTTATGTTTCTTTCCATGAGGCTGAGCAGCATCCACATCTTAAGCACTTGAAAGCCTGCAGTAGACATCCATGGGAATACAGGCTCTTTTTTTGTTTTTTTTAAAAGAAGCTTGTATGTCTGTGGTAATGTGCGCCTGTTAGACAAGCACATCAAACACAAAAGAAAGAGGGTGAGTATCAAAGCACAGGTATACACAATTTAGATAGCCTTTTTTCCTTTTGTTATATTGCCGAACATCTCTCTTCTTTCATCTGTCTTTTTCTTCCACATATTCACTTCTTTTCATTCTCCTTTTCCAGCCACATGAAGCCGGCAGAAACCCACGCAGAACAAGTTCAGGTCAGTCTTTAGATGTCTTTCCATTTTTATTCCTCCCAGGTTAAATGTTCCTTTGGATGTTGTGTCTAGAATTGTCGCATAAAACACTTTTTAGCGTTCATCTGTCTTTCTTTGGTGTTTCCATCAGTGTTTTGTTGCATTTACTTTTTTAATTTTTTTTTTTTTGCGCTGTTCAGCTAAAACACTTCCCCTGCTCGACATTATTGAATTAAAAAATTTTATGCAAGTGCTGAGATATTGGTATCAGCCTTCAATCTGTCCTCTGTTTTGCTCATTTCAGCAGACTCACTCTGTATTTAGCCTAATTTAACCGGCCATTTAGCTAATTGAATTTTTAATGGCAATGTCAGCACTCCATATTTATAAGCAGTGCACGCTTCCTCCAGCAGGTGGCGACATCCTCTCGAGCTGAGAGCTCCATATTTCTGAGTCTGTTTTTGACCTTGGACATAGTTGGGTTTAATGCACCACGAACACAAACGAACTCTTCAGGAATAAGATCAAAAGTGGACCCTGAGAGATGAAGGATGAAGCTAAATTAGAAAGGATGGGAGAAGGAAGAGACGGAGGGAAAGTGGGTGCTTGAGGAGCAGTTTTTGTATTGATTACACATCACCGGTGAGGTGATAAAAGCCTTCTCCTGTGACCCTGACCTGCATTCCCTCTTTGTAAAACAAATGTCTCAGACTCAACAAATTGACTGTAGATAAACATCTTCCCAGCTCTTCTCTTCTTCCGGTTATTCTTATTGTTTGAGGCAAACATCACTTGTAGTTAAAGACCAAATAGGAATTAAAAGAAAATCTTTGCACATTTGGACTCAACAGTTGTGCCAACATTTTCCAAATATGTCGCATATACACTCAAATATAGTTTTTTTTAAGCTATACTGCTGCTCTTTTACAAGGAACTTACCGCTTTATTTCATGTCTTTTGTGGCAACTCTCTTACACTCCTGCTGGCTGTACTTATCCAGCCTTCTTTGTCACAGTTCCAGTTGTTGTAAATTTTTGAACTGTTGCTCTGACTGCAGATATGGACATTTTAGAGAGCAGCCCTGCTGTTTGTGACATATAAAGATCCACTTAAATAGCATCCTGCCTTGGCTTTCCCATTTTGAAGTTTGGAGAAGAGTAATGGACCTCTGTGTCACAGCAAGGCAAATACTACTAAATATTAACGTTGATACATACATGATTCATTTTGAAAAGCTCAAACTGAAAAACATACATAATCACATTTTAATTGTTTTATTTTTACACTGAATCAAATTATAAGTTGGATTTTTCCACCTAGTTTTTCCAGATTATTCTGTACGCACTAATATATATGAATTTATGTTGACACATTTTCACCAGTGATGTGAGTGGATGTATTGGGTGGTATGTGTCTCTCACATAAACTCTGACATCTATAACACTGCAGTCAAATGATTCTTCCATGTTTGCTCACTTAAGTTGTATAAACTACACCCATACAAAATTTAAAAAGGAAGATTTGCACTTCTTTCAACTCCAGCAGACCTAATATTTTATGTCCATTAAAAACACCAGTACTGCATGATTTGTCACCACAGCAGCCTCACCCACCACCCACCCGCCCGTCTCCCAGCCCTCTCCCTAAAAGCTGCCAGCAGTGTCCCCTTCTCCTTCCACCTCTCTGAAACATTTATGACAGCTGATGTTTAAATCAGGAGTTGGCCTCAGCGCACCCTGTTATAATGGGAGAGACCAGCCCAGCGGCTCAGTTTTCCACATGTGCTCAGTCGCACCCATGTTTATACACACAAACACTAACAATAAAAATTGGACAACACTGAACAAATATTATGCATCAGATTAAATACTAGGGTTAAATAATATGAAAAATATATTCACTGCCAACTTCTCAGTTTTATCTTTTAACATTTTTTCCAGGTTTTTATGAGCTGAAGAAACTGGGTCTGCTGGTTTTGTGACTAATTTAAGCAAAGTAAAAAGCGACTTTAAATGCTTTGTGGATAGTAAACACTTGTGACTACACTGTGGTACTAATTAGCTCAATCTCGGCATCTTTTATTACTTTATGTGACGTTCATGTGAAGTGTTTTACAATAACAATTTTTGCCTGCGACCCAGCCTTCGCTTTGTCTCCTGCTTTGTTCAGCGGTTTGGTTTAACAACAACGGGATGGGGCCAAGGGGGTGGGGGGGACGGGTTGGTTTATAGGAGGTTTATTAACATATGTCTGGGACTCTCGTCACTGCTCTGGATAAAATATTGTGTGCACGTTGTGTGTGTGTGTGTGTGTGTGTGTGTGTGTGTGTGTGTGTGTGTGTGTGTGTGTGTGTGTGTGTGTGTGTGTGTGTAAGGGGGTTCAGCTGTGGATCCAGTGTGATGCCGAATGTTTGATTATGCGAATGGTTTTAAATTTCAAAGATCTGCATGCGTCTGAGAGGTGCTCAATTAAATCAAAGCAGCGCCCTTTGGGGGGATTGCATGTATTATGTGAGCTCCTGCTACTGTAGACTGGATCAGTGCAACACCTTTTTTTAAAAAAAGAAATGAACGTTTTTAAAAAAGGCCTGGTTATCGTTGATATCAGTTACAGTTATTTTTGGTGGGCATCATTACTATGCTGTGTGAATTTTCATTATTTATTAGATTCGTGTCAGCAAAAGTGATAAAAATATAATATAAATCATCTATAAATCATGAAATCTCGTATGTGTGTGTTTCTCCTGTAACACGTGAGCAGGTTTTTTAAGCTCTACCTCAATCTATGGAGAATTCTCCTCCATTTAAGTGTCAGATGACTGCTGGCGATTTGATGAACTCTTTTAATTTTACAGTTCTTCTCCATCAAAGCTCGGCAGATACAGACTTATTGACCTCAATTCTCTCCAAGTCAAATCCAGACCCACGTAGGCACCCGGCTATAGAACTTTGATGACATGAACAGCAAGATTAACAGAGGGGAAACACGGTCAGCAATTTAAAACATTCATTTTGACTGTCACAACTGGGTGACAAGTTCAGGCTGTAATGTCCAAAAAGTTTTGGAGTGATTTCTTCCCTTTGTTAAAGTTTATTTTTATGCAATGGTATAATGAGATCTCATTTCAAGCAATGCATTCTGTGCTTGTAATGTATTTCCCTTAATTTCTTTTTAATATCTTTGGACTACTGTGTGCATGTCTGGTGCTACACCAATAAACTTGCTTTATTACCTAACTTTAAAAGGTTTTATAACTAACTACGTAACCCACAGTCATGCATGTACAGAGAACTTCTAAAATAACCACACCATCAAAGTCCCACCTTTTAAGAGGCTCAGCTAGGACTCGTATTCATACTCCCCTCATTTCGCGTATTTTGTCCACCACTTCAAGGTCAGCATGCCACAAATCACCACACAAAGCCAGGAATGATGCCACATTCATCTCTCTTATATGCCGCTTTATTCACACTAAAAAATGTGCCTCGTTGCCACAGCAACATATCGGTTAAAGGTTTAGACATTTTAATGTGATTATAGCAAGACAGCTGAATTTAAATTGCACAATTTCATGCCTAAATCATTTTTTTTTTACAATATATCTGTGGAGACAAAGTGTTTGAGTTTCCTCTGTATTGCAGCAGTCTGGTGTTACGAACAGGCTTTGACACACATATCCGAGGTTTAATGCGGATTAACCAGAAGGTGGTTAAGGTCCACCCTGATGGTGATCAGATACACCAATCACAGAGAGGCACATACACACAGATCATTAACTGCACCCTTTTAACAC
>CAEGAF010128732.1:0-15500 GCA_903067075.1 Micropoecilia bifurca
CTCCATTTCTGCTCTCAGTCTCAGTGACTGTGTGAGTTTCACTTCCTGAAAACAGAAACTGGGTTGAGCTCTGATCACGTGTCAGTGCAGAGAGGCTGCAGCCAATCAGCTTTCAGCTTCAGCTGCTGTTGCTCCTCCCAGTTTCATGATGTGTTTAAGATCAGGAAGAAGAGGCAGGAATATCAGACTTTGACTCCAGGAAGAGGAAGACTCAAAGTGATGGGGCTTAAAGATTAACCGTCTTCACAAGTTTCTGTTCAAAACAACAAACTGAACAATGGAAGGTCGAGTTCAAACCTTATTAGGAAACTAGAAGATAATACAGAGACAAGATAATGTAATTGATCCGTGTTTCTCAAAGACAAGCCCTGAGGCAAGTTAATATGTCAACTCCAGGAAATGATAAACTCTCTTATATAATGGGAAGAGAACTTGGTGAATATCCAAAGTCAATCTTATTGGATCTGCATGATAAAGCATGGGAATGTGGATCACTGCCTAAAAGTTGGAAAGAGGAAAACCTGGGGATATTTATACAAATCCAGGAAATTAAAGGTCCATTCCATTAACATCCTTCTGTAGAAACTAGGCAGAAAATGATAAATGAAAGATTAAGGTAAAGTTGTATTTAAAAAATATCCACGTTCTGAATTTTAAAAGGTGAGAACAGAGAGGAAATAGATCTATATAGTTGTTTCCATTAGATGCATTTGAAGACATTTCCCTCTGTTATGGTCACTGGTAACAGCTAAACACAACCAGCTGTTTCCACTGGACTTCAGACAGGAAGCAGCAGCTGTTGGCTGAAGGCCCTGATTCCCGGATCACCAGGACATTCAGCGACTCGGTGTCGATTAATGAAGCTGAACCAGTTTGGAAATGTTCAAGGCTTTGGCTGAGAAGAACCAGCAGATTAACCCGTCAAACCAGCTGCTGAGCTTGGAGGGCGAGTGATGTGGCCTCGTCCTGCAGCCACCAGGCACTTCGGACTCAACGAGGCCAAGTTCACACAGCTGGTCCTGATGCTCAGCTCAGATTTATATTTAGATCAAATCACATATTTTGTACAACTAATAAAATGCCACTGCAATCCGTCTGGGGGACGAACGATTTACGGCCCTGAAGCACCGAGAAGACGAACGTAAACTGGCTTGATAAGCTCTGATAGCTTTTGTTAGTTTTGCCAGCTCTTGCTGTTGTGTCCCTGTGAGGGACATTTGAATCTCTGGTAGAGATTCGTAGTTTGGTTTTGTTTAAGATTTTGATTTACAACTCTGATTGTTTTGTGGATTTTGTTTAATTTAGTACATTTTGTTGACAGACCCTACATTGTGATTATTGTTCCTTTTTACCTCTTGTTTTTTTTTTGTAAAACCCAACAATAAACCCTAAATTGTTATAAACCTTACCGCCTGGTTTCTTTAATGTTGCTCCCCTTTCCCCTGGCAGAGCCTATCGATGGATGGATCGGTTTTAAAGTTATTCAGCATCATCACCACCACTGGTTCGTCCAGATTTACTGACTTCGGCCTTTTCTGGTACCAAATTATCATGTTGGATAAAATGCAACATGGCTGCCGAACTGCAGGCTCTTATAGATACACATCTGATTTAGCTACAGAAGTGAAAGTGGCACAAATCCGATTGTCTTTTGTGTGAAAAGATCAGAAACGGGTCGTTCAGACTGACTGTGAACGTCGCAACCAGGATTTCCTCTGAATGCCAAAGTATTCCAGAAACTTGACCCAAACTTTTTCACCAACTGCAGCAGATTTGCATAAGAAAGAAAAAGGTGCTACAATGGCCTAGTCAAAGTTCGGAGCTGAAACAGAGCTCTCCGGAAACAAACAGTTGCCTTTTCTCTCAGTAACGTTTTGTTTTTCAGCTTCGTTCTGATTGAACATGTTTCATATTCCGGGCCTCAAATCTTTATTTTAAACTATGATTTTAAAATGTTCCGTTTCCTCCTCTGACTCTCTGCTTGAGGAACAGTTGGATTTTCTACGGACGGCGAATCTGCAGCGTCATGCTGTGTCATTAAATCCCACGTCTGCAGATGATGAGTGTGAAACAAACTGTTGTTTTCCAGGATCTACACTGATCCTCTGCAACCTGCTGCAGCAAACGCTACCGAGTGTTTTAGCTGCGGTTGCCTAGCAACTGGGACTCGGCTGTGTCATCGTGTTGCTGCTGAAGCACAAAACACACTCATTACAGACACACACACACACACACACACACACACACACACACACATCCTGATCCCAGCCCTCACACCCACCAGCCTGCTAAATATAGGAGGCATTGATGCAGTCAGCAAACCGGAGCCTCAGGGGGAAACATCGGGTCACGGTTCTGTTTAATGCATGAACCGGGTATCATTGTTTCACTTCAGCCGTTTACAGCAACAAGGTGCTCTGATCGCCTTAAAGACCAAAAGCTGCAGATTTCAGGCTGAAACGAGGTACAAGAACGTCCAGATCACAGTGGTGGTGATGGGACTGGTGGTGAACCGGAGGAGACGCCTTATCAGCCGTTCAGGTGCTTCAGCTCAGGGAGGAGGAAGAGAAAACTGGACACCTGAGCTGGTTTCAAAAGGAAACGTTTACTGGAGTCAGGACACTGGAGGTTTTATTATCCGTGTTGACGACTGATTTACATTTAGAGCACAGGAAACAC
The DNA here is from genome assembly GCA_903067075.1 of Micropoecilia bifurca. Classification (NCBI taxonomy): domain Eukaryota; kingdom Metazoa; phylum Chordata; class Actinopteri; order Cyprinodontiformes; family Poeciliidae; genus Micropoecilia; species Micropoecilia bifurca. The sequence goes on from CAEGAF010128732.1 coordinate 2,680, forward strand.
CTGAGCTCCTCCACTGAAGGTGAGCTGAGTCTCTGACAATCCTCCGTTACGGCTTACCTGGGCTGTGATTGGCCGGAAAATAAACCTCCTGATGCAGGAACCAGGAAGTTGAGGCCTCCATCCTTGACTGGCACCAGATTCTCACATTACATCCAACCTTAGCGTTTCCCAGAGGGATGATGCTGCCGAGGCTGAGCTCAGCGAAGCCCCAGGAGTCGAGGTTCAAACACCAGGCGCCTGCTAACGAGCCCCCCCCCCCCACCCCCCCCGAACCGGCTCCAGGATGGGGCCCAGTTCCCCCCCCCCCTGGGGCCTCCGTCTCCCTGATCCTGTCCATCTTCTCCAGTAACTGTGGATGAAAGATGCTGTCGAGCTGCTTGCCTTACCTTGTTTGTCCTTGGCAGCTTCTAGTGATTTTCCTCTGGAGGGCAGCTACTGTACCTGCGTGGCTTTGACTAGGCCACTTCCAAAAACAGGGAGCTGAGGTGTGACGTTCTCTCCACAGATCAGTTCCCCAGATCAAACCTCACAGACTGTCAGGGTGGCGAGTCGATTGAAGAAACTTATTACCCAACATCAACAAAAGAACGCAGCTCTGCTTTCTCTGCTGGGTTGATCTTCATTCTCCTCTGGGATCCAAACTAATGGGAATCATTCAGTCTGTGACCTCAGTGCTGCTGCCTCCCATCCAACTGGTCTCCACTCTTCTTCTGCATGGACATTTCCACTGGATCATCTTTCCACAGTCCATGTTAGCAACAGTGGAGCTGATGTGAACAGTCAGACTACAGGCCTGGACTGAGCCGTTCACAATGTCATTACGATGTTGAGTCTTCTGCATGTTAGGAACAGTTAACAGACAATTAACAGATCGAACTCGTTCTTGGTTAAAGGGTTTTTAAGAGAAGTTGCTATAGTTCATGTATTAATGATGAACAGCAACTAAACCAGAAACAAAGCAAAGGTGTTCAAATTCTCCTTCATATCAGGAAACATCTGCGGTTCATCACTTTGGCTGGAATCACCTTCATGCCGATGCAATTATAAACTAAAGTCATGAGGCTTTTTCTTTGCTAGTTAATACGGTGAAACCAAACTCTGCCGAGTTCCAGCTAATCCAAAAAATACAGAAAGAATATATAAAAAACGCTGCCAGCAGTAGATGTGTGTGAGTTGGCGGCTTTGGAAGAGGAAAAACACAAAAAGTGGGGCGAGAGGCAGAAATAAAAGGCTGGCGGGAGACGAGAAAGGAGCATAGAAGCAGAAATAACCGACAGCTGGTGAGGAGCTGAGAGCAACAAGAGGCTGATAAAAGAGCAGAGCGTCGACCGCATCCCTGAGAAAATGGTTCAAACAGCAGCCCTGAAGAACAGCAGCCAAAGGGAAGCAGGTCTCACTGCTGCCTCACCCTCACATTTATCTAGCATCGCTGGATGAAAGCGTCTCTGCACCTGGACTTGTACGTTCATATAAAACCAGAGCAGAGGCTGATTGGCAGGCGGCAGCAGCAGCAGCTGGGTGGACAAGCGATGGAGCGTCTGAGGAGGACAAACACAGACAGAGATGTGAACCTGTGATCAATAATTCAGGGACGGCTGGAAAATGTCAGCGTCTTCACTGTGAACACAGAGGCTGCAGGTCTGTCAGGCTGACAGGAGGCAGCAGCTCTCTGTCCTGGACCAGCATCTGCTAGCAGAAGGTCACAGGGCTTCATTAGCCTTATGTAAGGGGCCAGGATGTCTAACAGTTGTGGGTTTGATTCCCGTTTCCCTCCTGGAACGTTTCAATCTGCCTTTTGCTGCAGCAGCTGAAGCCAAATTACCCACCAATCTGAATAATGATGCATGAAAGAGTGATAATTTCTGCTCGTCAGTCCAGCTACCAATTAGTGGGACTAAAAAAGAACCGGACAACTAATCACAACCATCAAACTGTGGGAGAACAAATCAGGTTTTTGGAAATGCAACTGCTCCAAAATGTTAAACTGCTCCATTATACATGCTGTGTTAAAAATTAGGACTGTATGATATAGAAACATTTGTGACGTAAATAATCTTAAGCATTTTGACAATTTGATTTGTGGCAGTGTGAGATTTTGCTGCCATGAGACTCAGCCTGACTGGCAAAATGTGGCTTTATATAATCAGCAACACATCACTTAGTAACAGGTAACATGAATAAGACGAAGTGTGAACTACTGGAAATATTACAGTTGCTTCAGGCCAGTTCAGAAAATCTTAGGAAAGTCAGAGGCCTGGAGAATAAGCAACTACAGCAAAACTCACAGTTTTACAAATATGTTGTATTCAAAAGACAGGAAAGAAATTATAGATTTTCCCCATTACATTTTGCTCTGTAACTCACGGAGTCAACATGCTAACTGTTTTAGCATAGCTCAATGGAGTTTACAATAGTCTAAACTAGCATAGCGGCTAACGGGTTCGCGAGGTCAATGTGAACTCGAAAATAAAACTCTTGACTTGGCAGGGAAACTAATGTCAGTCGACTGGAGGTTACATCAAATACAGACACTCCCCACACGGTTTACCTCACGCTTTCAGTATAAAACACAGAGTAATATCAAAACATACAAGATAATTTCACAAACTGATTCAGCAACTTACGAGGTTAACTAGTTAACTAGGTTGACTTTAACTAGGTTATGGTTAGGTTAACTAGCTTCTCTCATCACAGCAACGCCGCTACTAACTAGCGCAGGCAAAAAGCAAACTGGGGCGTTTTCTATGGCGGTTCGCAACGTTTGGATCTGCATTAGCACCATCTACTGGAATAAAATGTGGATCGGGAGTCTAAAAACTACACAGATTTTAAAACTAAACAAAAAATAATAAATAAAAAATAATCAAATAAAAAACAGTAACAACAAACAAAAGAAAACTATATTGTGATTTGCTGAGGTTACCTGAAAATACTTAGTCTATTGTTAAGATGCACAATCAGACATTTTTATACTGAGCTACAATAGTTTTTATCACACACTTATAAAATGAATTGAGTTTTAAATGATTACATTAGGGGGAGCTTTATTTATTTACATAAAACAGTTTAGAATGTCCTTTTAAACAAAATGAAAAATGTTTGTTTTTGAAATATGTTCCTAACAAAAAACATCTGGACCAGATGTCAGACCTTAAAAGACTAGAAATCTGAATTAACCAGTTAAAGCCTGATCATTGGTCTCTGGTTAATCACTGAGCCATTAGAAACTCCGGCTGGTTGTCCAACTATCAGAAACACACAAATACTTTACATACATTTAATGAATACAAATAAAAACATACTTTTAGTTTCTGATCTGCCAATCACAAATCAGGATGGAAACCTGGGCAACCTGTCTCTGCCACACTATTTAATTCATTTTTGGTTTTAGATTAGCATTCGCTCATTTCTAAAAACTGAAAATAAACCGTCTTTACTTCTGTTCAGATGTTTCTAGTCTGTTCCCATCCTGCAGCGGGTCTGGTGTTTGGGTGTGGTCCTGTTTTTATTTAGTGTCTAATGTTGTTCTGCTGGGTCCATTATGAAAAACATCTGCACGTTCCAGGGCCCAAATGTTTTCCAGATCCAATTAGCCTTAAATAATCCCTTTAAGGCAGGAGGAGAAATCGGCCTGATCTCTTCAGAGCCGCTCATCCATCATCCAGGATGTTAGTGAACATCAGATCCATCAGGAGGAGGAAGGAGAACCAGGAGACTCAGCCTCACTGATGGCTCTGCTTTTAATTGAAGCACTGAAAGAGGAAACTCTTTATTTTAATAAAAATGAAAATGTTTGATATTTCTCAAGCTCCTGAGTAGATTTAATATATTTCCTGGGTTTAATTAAAGGTACAACTACCTACATTTGAAGTAACACTTTATTTCTGTTTGAAATGCTTTAACTGCCAAATATCCATTCAGCGTCTTCAGGTTGCAGAGACACTAAGTCCTGGAGGATCTTCTGTCACAATCATGGCAACTAACTAGAGTTGGAGCTGAATTCTGTAAGTTCAGCTACTTCATGAAGACAAACCAGTCCAAACGAGAAAACTCCACTTTAAGAACCAGAACATCAGGTCTTCACTGGTCCAAAATCAAACTGCTGCTGCATCTTTGCACTTTCATGACCACAAACTGGTTCCAGTACAAATAAACAGCATCTTTCCAAACACAAACTTTCTGCTGGGCCAAAGTAAAGAGCCACTTTCTCACCAGTTGCATTTTCATTACAAATGTCAGCAAAACTTTGTCAATATTACACTAATGCTGAAACAAACACAATTTTACAATCACATTGTTCCATTAAATAAGAAACAATTCAAATCCTATGTCATCAAAAACACACAGCAGCATCATCCTTCTACCACTTCCTGTCTTCTTCTTCATGGTTTACAGCAGTAGCAACATCTGGTTGATGTTCACATGTTTCCAGATTAACTAAATAAACTTCAATGAAGCTGGAAAACCACCTGATCAGAACATAAAGCTGTTTATCCATCATCTGATTTCTTTATTCACTGCAGCATCACCAGCTGCTGATCACGTTGCTGTTTGGACGTCCAGCTGAGTCCAGCTGAGCTCCAGCATCTCAGAAACTCAGGACCAGAAAATGATCAAAGTTTACAGGATGAAACCTTCAGGGACATGAAATGACGGGTCTTTATAGCGCCACCTCTGGCTCACCACTGGAATCGCTTTGGTAGAAATAACTGTTGATGCAATTATTGCACAACTGGCTGAAATGTTTTTCCAGATCAGATAACGAAGGAAGAAACAGACGTAATAAACGTCTGCGGTCCTGTTGAAAGTTTCCGTCGCCTTCAGGAGGAGAAAAGCCGAATCAGCATCTCTGAACTCCAGCTGCGTCGTCTCCTGTCCTTCAGGCTCCAACCGGGTCTGAATCCCTGCCAGTGGTTTGGTTTCAGTTTGAGGTGAATGTTAGCAGAAGATCTGCTGATCCTCTTATTATCAGCTCTACGTCAGTCTGAGCTGCAGCTGAGAGCCGAGCGGAGGATCCAGACCGGATTCCTATTTTTATTCAGATTAAAAACTGTGGCCCTAAAATAAAAAGACTGTTAGCAACATGAAAGATTAATTTAAGTTCAAAATTGTACTGATATAAAAGGACTTTAAAGTTAAAAGGACTTTGAACTCAGATGATTCTCTTCTGCAAACTGATAACGGCAGTAATTAGGGGATTTACTGGCAGCCTTAATAAACTCCTAATGTTTAAACTGCTGCCAAGACCAACATCAGTCAAAGTGCAACGAGGCACAGAGTCAGAGCCGCCAAGAAAATGGTTTTAATCACAATTTACAGAAACACCTGGATGCACCGGCAGGGAGTTTTCACCAACAAGCTCAAACTTCAAACCGAGACCAATCACCACTATTTAAGACTCTCTGGTGCATAAAAATTCATCTTTTTTTTACACGTATAATTAGATGTCAAACAGAAATGTGTTTCCTGAGAGCCAGAAAATGTCCAGAGTTCTGTTGGATCAAGTTAAAGTCATCAGAACTCCACATTTCTTCCACTTGAGTTTTAGGCAGAAATGGGTCTTTTAAAGGAAAATAACCCCAAACAGACCAGCAGTCTGGACTCCGTCACAAAGTCCTGACCTCTGTTCCAGAGAGGAGTGTGAGTCCGGCAGCCTAAACCCGACCCAGTTCCTCCAGTTCTGTCAGAGGAATGGACCAGAAGCCATAAACAGGGAAACCCAAAACGTTTCAAAGTCAGAACAAAAGGAGATTCTACCAAACGCAAAGGAAACTTTCACAGATCGATTGTTTGGTCCTGACAGTTCATTTGTTTAGATTCCAATAAATGTGGATTCATTAATATGCATCTATTGCTCTGAGAGACCCAGACGGACTGGAAGTGATGCTCCGTTATGCCAGGAGGGTCCGGTGGGCGGTGCTGGACGGGCAGGACTAATGGTTCCTGGTGCAAAACCCAGCATCAATAAATGATGAGAGAAGTTCACACTGCAGCTAAGTGCTCCGTCAGCTGCAGCACAGAACTGCAATCCGACGCTGCAGCCGCAAACACACACAGAGCAGAACCTGAACCGGGACCTGGGTCCAGATCAGAGGCAGCAGGACTTTAATCTTTAATATGCAGAGACTCTATGAGTATGAAAGCAGAAAGCAGACAGGTGGCTGTTTTTACCCAGAAGAGTCTGAAACAACGACAGGAGAAATTTATCTGTTTAACTCAGAGCCACTGAATGAAACCTGCAGCGGTTCTGATGGGCTGGGTTAGCATAGGTTAGCATGGGTTAGCATGGGTTAACATGAGTTAGCATGAGTTAACATGAGTTAGCATGAGTTAGCATGGGTTAGCATGAGTTAGCATGAGTTAACATGAGTTAGCATGAGTTAGCATGGGTTAGCATGCTAACGTGAACTGGACTTCAGTTTGAATTCCCACGTTGTTCAACAGAATCGCTGATGATTTTATCCTTCAGCCACAAATCATCAGAAAATCAAAACCTTTATCTTTCCAACTACAGGTAACATCTAGACAGAATGTCACAAAGTCACAGAACCAGAACCAGAACTACTGTTGAGTATTTAGATGATCTGGAATGAAATGAAGCAGCTGCTGCTGTGAGGTTGTAAATCTGACGCATTTCTTTACCCAGACGACTTTTAGGAGACGCAAACACAATCTGAGCTCATCGTTTATTTCAGACTTTAAGGATGAAAATGTTTCTGGAGGCAACTGAGATAAAATATGTGAGAAACAGACCAGAAGGAAACTGAAAGATCCAATAAAACAAGGCAAAACGAAACGCTACAGATTGGAGTTTAATCTCCTTTACAGATTAAAAATCTGACTTTAGATAAAATACATCAACATTCTGAGATTAACTAAATGAAGATTAGAGATCAAAGACCCAAAGTTAGAGACCAAACACTGGAAATGGATGGATGGATGGATGGATGGATGGATGGATGGATGGATGGATGGATGGATGGATGGATGGATGGATGGATGGATGGTGTCGTTGTCGTCCCTGTTTGGTCCCATTTAGTTAACAGAAACATTCAAAGTGAAGGCGGCCAAACGGTGCCTGAATATAAATATTCACCAAAACACAAATTCAGCCCATTAAACAGCTGAGATGACAGGAGCAGAAACGAAGCTTTGATTCTGTTTTTGTTCTGTCAGGATTAAAAGGAGTGTGTTAAACACACACACACACACACACACACACACACACTCCGCCCCAACATAACAGGGAAATTACTCCACTAATGTTCGCCAACACACACAAGCTGAGCTGCAGGAGAAAACAGCTGCACCAGATAATTAAGTGCAAATTCATTGTTACCACACAGACAGTTTCAGAAGCTCCTACACAAACAACCACAAGCAGCTTCACTCCTTCCTCTTTCCTTCCCTCCATCACTCCATCCTCCTTCCTTCCCTCCTTCCCTCCTTCCTTCCCTCCATCCCTCCTTCCTCCTTCCCTCCTTCCTTCCCTCCTTCCTGGAAGAGTGACTCTGCGTCCTGATTGGACCGTCTGACGTCACATTCAGCCATCGATCGTTCAGACGGTTTCTGGCTCCGTCTGCAGAGACTCAGACTGACTTTAATGAGGTAATCAGTTGGGTTTTTACTGCCCGACCCGAACAGAACCGCTGCTGTTTCAGAACCAAACGGACACAAATCAGGTTAATGTCCAGCTTGACACCATGGCAGGAGCAAAACCAGGAGGTTTCATCTCAAACTGACCTTAAATCCTCCATTCAGGTCCAGACCTGAGACGGAAAATAACAACAATAAATATGTTCATGTCGCTACATGAATAAACCCGGATCCGTCCGCCGAGGTGGTTCTGGTGTTTTAAACAACAGCTGATAAGAGGTGAGGATGTAAACAGTGAGTGTGAAATGACTGAGCTGCAGCTGTCTGCCGCACCAATCAGAAACAGATTAATTATCAGAGACAGATTAAACAGATTAATAATCAGAAACAGATTAATAATCATCTGGTTGTTTCTACGTTTCCAGCATCAGGAACAGGAAGTTCTCCTGGTTCTCTTGAGGTTTTCCTCTAAAATTCACAAATATTAACTCAAAATGTTCACTATGATTCTCAGCCTGAACTATTGTTCTCCTTTTCTGACTTTGCATTCAGACTAAAAAGATGTGTTGGTGTATAATTAATAAATATTTAGTTTTACGTTGGGATAATATTGTCCTTTGTTTTCACAATTATTCAAGAAATCATTTAAATTAATTTTATTGTATCTTTTGCAAAGATTTTTTATTCACAAAAGTAAATTCATTAGAAACATTTCTTGTTTGTGACTTGAAGTTAAGTCATTTAAAAACAGACAAAATGTCAGAAATAGTAGAAAACGTTTCATGAATAGTTAAATAAACTGCAGGAAGAAGGAAATATTCCCTCCATGTTGCAGGAAGCTGAGAAAAATCAGCAACAGACTGAAATTACAGACGGTAAAGATTCAGTTCTCTCACTGCACCACACACACACACACACACACACACACACACACACACACACACACACACACACACACACACACACACACACACACACAGAGGGGTGTTTCCCTTTCCTGGTCTGGCTCTGGTTCCTCCTCCCAGTAAGTCCATCCTCCTCTGGGTCCACCGGACCATCGATCCGGGTCTCACAGTTCAGGGTTGCCCCAAAACAAGATCCTCTTCAGATGCAACAAAACGCTGCAGGGTTTGGATTTTACACCTTCATAAATCTCCTGGTCGACGTTTCCAGAAGCATCTCAAACATGTTGGGCTTCTACTGACGGCTAAAGTCTCAGCTTCAGGTGAGACTGAATCTGGTCCAGAAGGACAGAATGAAAAAAAACACGTCAGGATTTAGGAGACATAAAGACCAAAAGTTATTTTAAATGAAGAAAAAGACACAATTATTCTGGACTTTGGTAGATTTAAATGTATTTTCATTAACTGTAAAGTTTTCTACTGAAGTGAATGTCTCTCAAACATTGTTAATAAAAGGGACTGGAAATACATAAACTAAAAATATTGATTATATTTTCAATCAATGGCAATAAAACCTTCAGTGACCAAACTCAAGTGGTTTCCACTGATTCAGACATTTGGTGATGAAGGCTGGAAAGCCTCCCTGCCATCACCCTAATGTTTACTCCACAGAGTCTCTGCTGGATTAAAGTCAATAAAACCCCAGTGGGACAATGCAAAACATTGACACTACAAACATGTGGGACAACTAGAAGATGACTTTACCTAAACCTGTCAGAACTTTGAGTATTTTCCTATTGGTGTGTAAAAAAGTAAAGAAAATATTCAAAGTAACTCCATCTCTCAGAAAAATGACCACAAAATGATAAAAGCAACAAACATCCAAACACAAAGAGCTTCATGCTAAAGATCCCAGATAAACACCAGGCAGTTGCAGAGAAAAGCAGAAATAAAGAAACACCGAAACCAAGACGAGTGAAAACAGACAGGAAGGCTGGAAACAACCTGAAGCATAAAAAACGTCCAAATATCGTCCTGGAAACCAGCAGAGAAAAGTGTGAGGGCGTCTCAGTCTGACCTGAGGACGAACGGGACGTTTTGTAGCATCGCTGCCTTCATCCCTCCATCCTTCCTCCCTCCATCCTTCATCCCTCCATCCTTCATCCCTCCATCCTTCATCCCTCCATCCTTCATCTCTTCTTTATGTCTCAATAAAATCCTCCACTGAGGTCAACGCAGAATAAAACTGAGTAACGTCTCTGAAAACTGCAGCTCCTGCTTCCCAGCATGCATCTCTGCAGCCATAAACCATCTGAGTAACTGAGAGGAAGAGGCTGAGAAATTATCACTGTCATCATCATCATCATCATCATCATCATCATCATCATCATCATCATCATCATCATCATCATCATCCAGCTCAGTCAGAATAACTGGACCCGTTTCCACCAATACAACCCGGTTCTTCCCGTCTCCTTCTGAACAGCCGACCCAAATGTCCCAACGAAACTTTGTCAATATTCAGCTAATGTAAAAAAAAAACACAGAAAATAGTTTTGTTCAGAGGATAAGTCATTAAAAAACATCTTTCTCCAACCACTTCCTGTCGTCTTCTTTGTCGTTTCCCCCAGTAGTAACATCCTGTTGTCCATCAAGTGACCCGTGTGATGAAATAAAGGTAAAATAAGCCAATAAAACAAATTCAATACGAACAAAAACCACCTCATCCTAAAACTTTTCATTGAAAACAAGACGTTTTGTTTCATTTCCCGCATTTCACCACATTTATTTTCCAAATATCAAATTGACAATAATACGGTCAAAGGAAACGTAAAAGCAGTAAACAGTAGCTCTGCTGTCGGAGTTCGTTTCAGAATTCAGTTACACATTCACACCAAACGAACCGGATCTTCCAGACAGACGGACTGAATCTGGGTTAAAGTCGACTGAACAGGGCAGCAGGACGAGAGTTTTGTTTTATTCAGATCTGATTTCACTCTCTGGAAAAACAAACGGATTTACTGGACCAGAATACAATAATCAGTTTGACTAAAAGTGTTTTTTACCTGCTGCTCGAGGACGAGCTGCTCAAGGGCACTTCAGAGGCTGGTTTCTGACAGCAGCAGGAAACATTAGTCACTCTTTGCACCCACAGATCCTGATGCACACGCAGCCCTTCAACACGACACGCGTGTAAAAACGGAGGGAAGTGGGATGAGGATTAACGAGGAGAAGCGGTTCAACGAGCTGCGATGAGGAAACTCGACACAGAAACACGAGGAGGTGGAGGGGAGAGAAAATGATCCACACTTTGGTCTGTTTGGCACAGAAAGTCTGATAAATTAAGAAAATATGACCCAAACATTGAGCAGGTTTCTAACGTTACCCTTTAAGATGAAGCTAAATCTGACTAGCAACTCGAATCTACTGGTGGATCTTCAGATCGTCTGCACAAAGCTTTAAATGTTACCTTTAGCATGCTAACACACTCTTAGCATTAAAATGTTAGCTTAAGATCCTAAATGTGTAGTTAGCATTGTAACATTAATGTTGGGGGATACAGGAGTTATTAAATATAGACTCATTAAAGTGTTAGCTGAATGCTAACTTTAGCGTTAGCAAGGTGATGCAGTTGTTAGCTTCAAACATTTGCTTGACTCTATAGCATTTGTTTCAACATGAACACGTTAAGCTGCACACGCTGTTCACTGGTTACAGTGAACGGACATTTTATAGCATAATCAACAAACTGTGTCAACTTGAGTTGCTTTAAAAATTCTACATATGAAATCTAAAAGAAATTTGACTTCATGATGCAACACCTTGTGGCTTTAAAAACTCCTGCTCTCTCTGAAGCTCCGCCTCCAGGAAGTCATGACGTTTAAACTGCAGCTCGGAGGTGGAGCTTCGCCTTGGAGGCGGAGCTACGTCCACCCAGCCGTTTGCACAGGTGAATGGTTGCCATGGAGATTAAAGGATTTCTCAAACACACATGAAAAAGATCAAGGCATCTCTGCAGATGTGTGTTTGATGAGGGAACAGCATCATAACCTGTTAGTTTGGAGAAGTGAAGGTTAGACATGAACTGCAGGGAAGATAGAAACCAGATTCAAACCATTCCAGCCTGGACCCGGTTCTGGTCCAGGTTTAATGGACCCGGTTTGGACCCCAACAGGTCAGAGAGTAACGGTGAGTTTCTGCTTCTCCTGCCGGGTTTGTTTCAGATTCTCATCGTAACGTTATTTTGGTTTTTACCGTAAATCTTCCTCTGGATTCAGTTTCGATCTGCAGAAGGTTCATTTCAGGTCAGAGCCAAACTCCTCACTCTGGTACCCAAATACTGGTTTCCACGGCAACGCAGCGATGAGAGTGTGCAGAACCGGCTCGGGTTGGAGGCTGAGTGTGTGTGTGTGTGTGTGTGTGTGTGTGTGTGTGTGTGTGTGTGTGTGTGTGTGTGTGTGTGTGTGTGTGTGTGAGAAAGCAGAGGGAGTGAAAGGCAAACTGGAGATCTGGGGCGTCAGCAGTTCTGGTGGCAGATCGCTGCTGACCTTTGACCCCTGCAGGCGTCCAGACGCACCAGGCCGACAGCAGAGAGTCTCCTGGACGAAACGTGGATGAATCTCATCCCGTCTCCTAGTCACCATCTGAGCCGCATCAGCAGGAAGAGACGCATCAGCAGTTACCGGGCAGAGTTCAGACTGGCCAGACAGAATTAATGATGCTTTTATAGCCATCAGGTGCAATAAAATGAAAAGCTGCTGATAAGAAAGATAAAAATGTTTAAAGCAAAAAACAAACTTTTGACCAATTTCCACTGACCATAAACTTACACAATGTGAGAATTAGGAAATAAATTATTTAAAGTAAAATCCCAAATGAAACTGGTTCTGAAGCTGCTTCTGCTCTGATGTCTGAGTAAGTTTACGTTCTGCCATGTTTGTAGTTTTTAGTGTTTACGTTCTGCCATGTTTGTAGTTTTTGGTGTTTACGTTCTGCCATGTTTGTAGTTTGTAGTTTTTACGTTCTGCCATGTTTGTAGTTTTTGGTGTTTACGTTCTGCCATGTTTGTAGTTTTTAGTGTTTACGTTCTGCCATGTTTGTAGTTTTTGGTGTTTACGTTCTGCCATGTTTGTAGTTTGTAGTTTTTACGTTCTGCCATGTTTGTAGTTTTTAGTGTTTACGTTCTGCCATGTTTGTAGTTTTTAGTGTTTACGTTCTGCCATGTTTGTAGTTTTTGGTGTTTACATTCTGCCATGTTTGTAGTTTTTAGAGTTTACGTTCTGCCATGTTTGTAGTTTTTGGTGTTTACGTTCTGCCATGTTT
>CAEGAF010128744.1:0-10200 GCA_903067075.1 Micropoecilia bifurca
AAATAATAATTATGTGATCGGTATCGGGGATCGGAATCGGCGATCGGCCCTCAGGGGTGATCGGTATCGGGATCGGTAGGAAAAAACCTGATCGGCACATCCCTAGTAATCAGGTATTCTGACGATTAATTCATTATTTTTGATGATTAATCAGTTATTCTCACGATTAATTAGTTATTCTGGTGATTAGTTATTCTGACGATTAATTGATTATTTTTGATGATTAATCCGTTATTCTCATGATTAATAAGTTATTGTGGCGATTAAATAATTATTTTTGATGATTAATCAGTTATTCTCACGATTAATTAGTTATTCTGGTGACTAATCATTATTCTGGCAATTAATTGATTATTTTTGATGATTAATCCGTTATTCTCATGATTAATAAGTTATTGTGGCGATTAAATAATTATTTTTGATGATTAATCAGTTATTCTCACGATTAATTAGTTATTCTGGTGACTAATCATTATTCTGGCAATTAATTGATTATTTTTGATGATTAATCAGTTCTTCTGCCGATTAATTGATTATATTTGATTAATCCATAAAATTGGCACCTTCTGCAGACTTTTTTTTAACTACTTAAGCCTTTTATACAGTATTAGAAACTGAATTGTCAATTAATTTAATTTTGTAATTGATTAATCATTAACTGGAGCTTATAGACTCAAAAAAGGCCATTTTGTAAAAGAGAAACATTCTCACATCTGTAATAAAGACAAAATATAAACATTTTGGACTTGAGTAAAAAAAAAGAAGTCATTTTTTAAACATATTTTTAATATTTAATAGAAAGGTTTAAGTGGTTAAATGAGAAATCAGCAGAATGTACCTTTTTTCAGATTGCTAAAATAATTGTTTTCTTCAGCTCCACATTAAATACTTCATATAAATGATGGAGATAATCAGTGGATCTCCGTGAACTGAGCCGTGTTTATTCTGCCTGCTGCTCTGTAGGCGACGCGCTGCTGAATAATCTGCGTGTCCAGTGTGAGTCCGGCTTCGGTTCTGGCGTTCTGACCCATGTGATGCTGTCCGGTTCCGAGTCAGACAGGATGAACTGCGCTCTGTCTCTGCCGTTCATCACCAGGCGAGTACCAAGTTCTTTTAAATACGGGAAGCTGTTTTACTCTTCAGTTGTGAAATTACTTTTTCCATTTAAACCGTCTCTGATTTGTGTAAATTTCCTTTCACATATTAAAAGTTAACAGTTTCTTTATATTTTGGCTGATTTTGCACTTATTTTTTCTTGAAAGTGATATTTATACTGCAAAGGTTTATAGTAAAGTGCAATAAAACCCAAATCTGGAACTTTTACAGTTGAAACCAGATATTTTCATACATTTAATAAAAAACAGACACATTTTTATCAGTTTCTGAAGTTAAACTAAACTTATTTTGTTTTTTGTTAGAATTATGTATATTTTCTAAATGCAACAAAACTTATAGAGAACATGTTTTATTTTTGAATATTCATCAATTATAATTTCTCAACTACATTGATTTGTACAAGTAAAATAAAAGTTGACTTATATTTTAGACATTATACAACTTTATTTAAATTGTTTTGTTTTTTTAGGATGTGAGAGAGAAACATTTTAAAACATAAAACTAGCGATTATTTTAGTAATCAATTATCGATTATTGTGATGATTAATCAGATAAGAATGACGCTCTACAGCTTATTCTCATTGCTTCTTATTCCCAGTTGAAAACGAGCAGAAATATATTTAAAACTAACGATTCATGTAATTATTAGTAATAATTATAATATAACACTTGATGCAGCAATCAGCCAATTATCCCTCGATCGGCTCAGATCAAAGGATAATCGTCTCATTCTGAAAATTCTAGAAAATAATCACAATTATTCAGATAATTTTCTGATAGTAAGATGTTTATCTGTCATTAGCACATTTAGCAGTGAATACATGCGGTTGATTGACAGCGCTAAGACCCTCCTCCTGGCCCTGATTGGTTGTTTTTTTATCTTTTCACATACGGTGACGGTTTCAACAAATGTTTTAAAAAGTTACTGCTACTTTAAGGAGACGTTAAACTTTATTTTTGTCCAACAGCAACAAACCTTTATTGAAGAAGCTTCTCCTGGATTGCGGCGGCCTCCTGGCGGCGCTGAAGCCTCTGGACGGCGCGTTTGATGATGATGAGGAAGAGGAAGAGTCGGATGCGACTTCTCAGCCTCAGTATTTCCCTCTCCTGTTCGGATGCCTTTCTGCTCTGACTGGTTCCGTTAAGCCCAAACCGGTAGAAAAGAACCGGAGCCGGACTCCTGCCGGAGCTTCGCCGCCGCTGCTGAAGAAGCCGCGCCTCGAAGACTCGCCCTGTCCGTACGGGAGTTCGGACTTCGACCTGGTTTTGGAGCTCGACGATGCGACCCGGTTCCCAGCCGACCGGGAGGCCGTGGCCGGAGCCGGTTCCGAGTACTTCCGGGCTCTGCTGAGAGGCGGGTTCGGAGAAGAAGCCCAGTGCGACGCGGACGAAGCCATTCGTATCAAAGACGTGAGCGCAGGCATGCTGCTGCCGCCGCTGCATTACCTTCACGGCTGTCGCTTCGGTTCGGACCCGCAAACCGGAGGGGAATGTCAGACTTTAAACTCGCTGGTTCTGGACGGACTGGAACGGGCCGGGTCGCTGTCAGCTGGAGGTTTCCAGAAAACCCCGTTGGGCGAAGCGATGGTCGGCGCATCCAGGTTTCTGGTTCTCGACCTCCAGAGGGAGTTGGAGGAAGTTTTTCTGTCATTTCTCGAATCTTGGTCCGATCGATCCAATCGGTCAAACAGAACCCACTTCGTAAAATCCGAACCGGACCAGAAGAGTTCTGATCCAACGCCGGAGCTAGAGTCGACCGCACCGACCAAAAAACTAAACGGTTTGCCTGAAAAAGCGGAAGAAAGAGACGCGTCGTTCACTGGACTCAGCGGACGTTCGGACCAGAACGCGAACCTTTCCGGGTCCAAATCAGAAGAGGACCAATCCGCCTCGTTAACTGGTTTGGTGGCGTCGCTTCCCCAGTTGTACTGGTTCTCCCAGCGCTACAGCTACCCGGCTGTGGGCCGGGCCTGCCTCGCCGTGCTGCTGGGCTTCCAGAACCGACCCGGTCCGTTTGCGGATTGCCTTCGCAGGCTGACCAGAGAGGCCGACTGTACGGAGACTCTGAAGCAGGACCTGCTGAGCCTCGTTTCAGCGGCTTTAGTCTGAGATCCGCTTCACTTCGACCACACAATAAGCAAGCGGTGCTTCATTTCCATCATTTTCAAAGCATTCGTTATTTTTTTATTTCGATGCAATCAAAGAAGAATGTCCGTTTGACAAAAATCTGGTAAAATGCTTGTTTTTTCTTTTTCAAAATTAATTTCTTTGATGTTTATTTTGTATATAAAGATATTAAATGGAATAAATATGTAAGCATCTGAGCTGTGCCATATAAATATATTGTCACATCACTTTGCTGTCGTTTATTTTTTTCCTCTCATAAAATGTTCAGTGCCATTACATCGAATTTCCGCCGAAAAGTCTGTCTAGAAAAAATTAAAATAAACTGAAATTGAAAAGTTGAAAATTTGCTTTTAAAATCCGTCAAATGTTGAGATTTTAAAAACGTGAAAATTTCTGTTGAAATCTTCCAAGTTTTTGGGGTTTTTTTTTTTTAGAAAATTTCTGAAATTAATCTCAAAATGTTTTTGACATTTTGAGATGATTTAATTGTCTGTTTTCGACTTTTCAAACTGAAATTTTCACATTTTTGGCGGAAACATTCTTGCTTGATGTTCAAACTGCACAACGTTGATTTAAAGCCTAAATTTGCAGTTGATTCCAGATATTTAAATAAAAGACGTCAGACCAAATTTCTCTTATTTTATGTCGGATAGAATTATCAAAATTGTTTCTATTTGCTAAATGCCAGAAACACTAAATTAATTTAATCAGATTAATTGCGATTAGTAGATTTACTGTTTCAGAAATGTATATTTCTGGCAGACATTTGGTTCCAAAATGCGACAAATCATTTTTAATATAACGTATAATGGATATATGATGCTTGATGCATGTTTTATTGCAGGAGAAAACAGAAGCATCCAGGATGAAGTTGTTTTATTCTTGGCAGTGCAGGTTTCTGTTTGTTTGGAGTCTTTGAAGCTGCTCAGATAATCAATAACGATCAGTGATCTGAGCCCTCATAACCTTCAGGAAGAGCGTTTGCGTGAGAGTTGTGGAACAGCGTGTGGTTTCCGTCGCCCCAAGGAAATCTCTGGAAACACAACAAGTATAAAACTGTCATTGTTTTAGGCGGAAATCTAAACGGGAAAACTGTGCAGACTCACCTTGGTGCGGATGCGCAGGTGTGAATAGGGAACAAACTGGGGCAGCTCGTGGGAATGATCCTGCGCCTTCATGAAGGCGTTGGCCATGCAGACGCCGACGCCGGGGAAAGCCACAACGATGGTCAGGATCTTCCAGGATTTTGCTGCGGAAACAAACAAATTGATCGAATGTGACAAAAGTGGGTTTGCATATGTGACAGAGGTAAAACGGGAAGTAGATGGAGATCAAAATGAGAGAATCTCAGACACGTTGAGAGATATAATATTTTAAATAAAATATTTGTATATTTTCAGGGTTTCAAAAGTCAGAAAAAAAGAATTGCTTGAAAAAACAGCATTTTGAGCACATTCCGAGAAAGTTTCTAGAAAAACTGAAATTTCTGAGTTTAAAAAATTGGACATTTTCCAGTTTCAACTTGAGATTTTTTTCTAGAAAATTTCTCAGATTAATCTTAAAAAATTTCAATTTTTAAAAAAATTTTTTTTAGAAAATGTTATATACATTTCAAATTTTATTAAAGAAAATTTCTTAAGATTAATTAAAAATATCAGTCTTTTTTGTCTCAGAATTTTTTTGACATTTTAAACTCAAATTTTCAAGTTTCTTCTAGAAAATTTGATGTTAATTTCAAAATGTCAGTTTTTTTCCATCTTTTACTTTTGCAAATTTTCCACTATTGAAGCACAGAAATTTATTTCCATTTCTTTTTTTACTTTTTAAGCTCAAAAGTTCCGATTCAATTGTCTGAGATTAATCTAAAAACTTATGCGTGTTCTGCGAAATTTACTCCTACTTCTTTGTCTACAAAAAAGTTTTGGCACCATGGTTTTGCTAAAATAATGGCAGGAATATTGTTCCTGCTGGAGAATGAGCCAGGGCGCCATTTTTCGTTTCCGTGCTTTTATAAACAGTTTTGAACCACGAACGCGGCTGTGATTGGTTTAAAAGGTCAGCGGAGACTCGCTCACCTCCTCCCTCGTGACTCGAGTGTGACGCAGCAGCGAGCGCGCGCCGCGCTGCCAAGGCAACCGGAGACAGCGACATCTGCTGGAGTGGAAGGAAACAGGCGCTTTCTGTCAGCTGCAGGAATAAAACTGACAGTTCTAAAACATAAGCTGAGTGATCTACTGTAATAAACAGTTAATTCAAACACTTTAACTGATTTAAACATTTCAGCTTTGGTACACAAACAAAACACAAAATCTTATCAAGTACTCTTTCTAGTTGTACAAATATTTTTGGTGTGCTTGAAATAAGACACAACTAACTTACAAGTAATTTTTCAGCAAGATATAGCATGTTTTTATAAGCAAATAATTACTTGATATTAAAAAGTGTTGGTTCCACCAGCAGATTTTTCACTTATAACATGGGGGAATGTGCTGCTATAAGTAAAATAATCTACTATTTGGACTAGTACTTTCACTGCAAAAACACTAAATCTTACCTGGTATTTTTTACAATTTCTAGTGAAAATAAAATAAGAAAAAACGGACTTTCAGGTAACTTTTAATGAAGTTATAGGAGCTTATTTTAAGTCAGTAATTCTTCAATATTGATTAAATATTATCATTACTTCACTGAAAAAAGGGGAACTTTTGTATTTTAAAGGAAATAATCTGCCAGTGAATCTAGCACATTTCTAGATTAATATTAAGGAATTATTTACTTAAAGCTCCTTTATCTTGCTGAAAAGTTACTTGCAAGTTAGTTTTGTCTTATTCCAAGTGTGAAGAGATATTTGCACCAGAAACTAGAAGATTTTGCGTTTTTACAGCGTATCTTTTCCCTTTGCAAGTAATCTAGACAACAGTTGAGCCAATTAAGATCAAACAGACACAATCCAGAGTAAACTCACCGTTTCAGGTGGTTTGTTCTCTCGATGTTTCGCTACAAAGGCTCCTTCCTGCTTGTTTGTCCTTCAGTCTGTCCTGATCTGACCCGACCTGCCGGACTCCTCCCCATGTCAGCCTGTCGCTTGGCCAAGAAACTCGGTTTATATTTGGCAAAGTGGCAGCTGATAGGCGACAGTGAGGAAAGGAAGCAGCAGCAGTGGGCCTGGTTCAGAGACAGAAACAGGACTGAGAGTTTACATTAACCAACTTTCAATTTTGGTTTGACCTGAGCAGCTGCTGTGGACAGAAGGGAAGATTGTAGGTCAAAGGTTGAAATAATGATTCCTCTTCCTATTGGTTAATGTCTAATTCTTAATTTTCTTCCAAATTAATTCAGAATGAACGTTAAAGCTGCAATACGTAACTTTTATACACATTATTTACACATTTGTTGAATCTGTTGACAGTTTCAACTTGTACAATGCAAAAAACAATATCTTACCAAGTATTTTTGGTCTAGTTTCAAGTGCAAACATTTTATCCCACTTGAAATAAGACTAAATTAACTTAGAAGTAACGTTTGAGGACGATATAGGAGCTCATACTACTGGCAAATTTTATAGTTTATTGAAATGTTACTTGTAAATTAGTTTTGTCTTATTTCAAATATATTAAGATATTTGCAGTACAAACTAGATCAAAGATACTTTGCAAGTTTTTGTGAAAAAATTTTGTGAAAAAAAATCAAGCTCCTCTGCCTTCTCCAAGTTCTAACTAGAAACAACCAATCAGAACCAGGAGGCGGGTCTTAGCGCTGTCAATCACCTCCATGTGGCGCTGTTTATCTCTGCTACGATGACTTTTCCTCAGAAACAACTTGCTGCATCCTTGTTGGTTGTGCAGGAGGCTCCACTTCTGCTTTGTACGAAGCATGTCCAAAATGCTAATGCTAGTTAGCATAGCCACCAGCGACTGTGGATAAACTGTTTTCTTGTAAATTGTTTCTCATTTCTGGCTGGATCAAGATCATGAATGTCTCAAAAGTTCAGTTCTGAATCTATACATATTTACCCATTTATCTGTTAAAATGTCAGATTTTCCCCTGTGTTCTCATATTACTTCTCAAAATATAACAATATTTAACAACTGAAACACAAATGAAAATGTAATTGATTTGACCAACGCAATAGTATTTGCATATCACTGTTATTGTAAGCTTCAGTGTATGTGGTCACAAAAATGTTAAGCAGGTTAGAATAGGTCTATGGTCTATACAAAACATATTCATTACATTTTTAGCATAAAATCGTTCGTATATAATGAGATTTTATTCTGCTCATTTCAGAATTACATGTTTTAGGGCCTCTTGTCACTTTAAATCCAATTAACCTGCTACAGGTCACGGCCCCCAACTCAATGTTTACACTCGGACGTGAAAATAGATTTGAACAGATGCACAATTATACAACTGCATGCCTTTGAAAAGCAGAAGTAGAGCCTCCTGCACAACCAACAAGAATGCACCAAGTGATTTCTGGATAGTAAGTCAACAAAACATTTGTTCTTTCCAGCAGTCATTGTACAGTGGATACAGCTGTAAAACCAGCTGATCAAACGTGCTGGAGCTCTGTTTGGGTTGCTAGGTAACTGGTGGAACTCTGCTGGGGTTGCTAGGTAACGGGTGGAACTCTACTGGGGTTGCTAGGTAACCGTGCAGTAACCATGGAATGTGACTTAAAAATTGGGAGATTTTTGAAATGACTCATTTTCCAGACTCTAAAAACCATGAACAGCATCTGGATTTTTTTAAAAGCTCTCCAGCTGTTGTCAGAAGCAGTTCAGATCCAAATGGAAGTAAAAAAATGCAAAAGTTAATTTTGCATAACCGGTCCCCTTTAAATAATCAGCAGAATTACTTACTGTATTCTTTACCGTAAAACATCTTGACCCCAGTTACTGTATATGTATATTAACCACAGGGTTGAGTTTGGTGTCTGCTGTTGGATCTACAAGTTTCAAAAATCAAACTCACCAGCTTTAAAATGATCCAGAGCAGCTCTGAGTTTCTTTGCCATGCTGAGGTCGGTGGATACGCTAACATTTTAAAAGTTTATTTCCCATCTTTCTAGAGTTAAAAAGAAAATCTTTTGCTTTCATGTTTTAAGAGTTTTAAATGCTTTTCTTGTATGTTTGGTGTTGGATATACGTCTCCCTTAGTGTTTTCTGTCCTTTCTGTCTGGACAGCTCCTGGCAGCGGGTCAAATAGAAACAGGAACCAGCGGTGAAGTCAGACGGTCGTGCAGCCGGCTGTCTAAACGTTTTTGTTTTTTTTTGTTCCAAACAGAAGTGAATTGCCGTCTCAGTCTGAAGACCAGCTACTGTAGACACACAGGTTAGCATGTCCTGCTTTTGGTGAAAACGTCTAAACTTCAGCTTTGGTTCAGGAAATGAAATAAATGTAACTCTTCTGATAATTTTAAGTAATTTGAGAAGCTGTCTGATTCTGCAGTGATCAATGTGACGAAAGATAAACACAGTTCCTCTAGATCTTGGAAATGTTCTCCCAGTAATAGACGACTGTCTTTATAACTATCTTTATGTGTCTCTAGGTGCCTTTTCCATTAGCCATATAATTTTACAAACTGGAATTAATTAAAATAATGGAAACATACCAATTTTGAAAAAACGTGATTTATTGGATTCTTGACCTTTTTCTTCATCTTCCCTCCAACTTTCTGAGGCGCCCCCTGGCGGCTGCAGGAAGCCTCGCAGACTCAACACAACGAACTGTGAGCGAAAATCACGTCCATCTTTCTTTAGGACAACCTGCTCTGCAAATAAAACCTGACTGGACTTGGTTTTGCTCTTGAGTTTTTGCTCATTTCACGCCAGGAGAAAGAAAACTGTTGATTGTCCGTGAGGCAGTAAGTGTGTGTGATGTTGGACGGAGGTGAAGAGTCTCTCTGTCAGCTCAGACCTGGCGACTCTCCCTCATAAAGCCGAGACTCTTTTCATATCCGAGCGGTTTAGAGCCGGATTGTTTATTGAGTTTATAAGCTCCATGGAAACGGTTTCTCTGATGTTTGTTATGCAGACGGTCTGAAGATGTTTCAGGCAGACGATGAATGTATAATGGTAATACAAAGAACATTCTCTTCAAATAATTTTTTATTTTTTGGTTTTGTTTAATTAAGAAAGTGAATGTCACTTTAAAGTGTTTTCTTATTATATACATGCACAACACGTCTAAAACATAGAGATCGTCGTAAATCCATATATTATTGCAGTAATGTAGTTTTGAAGTAATTGTGTAATTAAACATTTCAAAAATAAATTCGCTAATTAAAAAAATCTACTTTTACAATAAAACGTTTTAACCCTAGAGTGAGTTAATTTTTATAGAAATGTATTTTTTACGCAAACCTGCAATAAATATAGGTCTTTTGCGTCACATGAATCACGTGATCAACAACCGGATGTTGCCTCTTGCGAAAACCACAATGAAGAACACAGCAGGAAGTAGGATCATGTCGACTCAGAAGTTTTGAGATTGAACTCATGAATTTTGATGTTGATTTGAGAATTTTTTTAGTAAAAGACTCACAAATTTGTGAGTTTGAAAAGTCAAAAATTAAATTTGAGATTAATCTCAGAAATGAGTTAAAAAAACTTTGACATTTTTTGGTTTGAAATGTCAAAAAATTTCTTAAAAACTAATTTTGAGATAAATCCTCATCTTAGAAATGTTTTAGGAAATATTGTTGAACTTTCTGAGTTTCAAGTCAAACGTTTAGACTTTTGAAAGTTAAAAACATAAAGAAGATCATAAAGGCCGTCTATACTGCACTGCAAAAACACAAAGTCCTAACAAGTATACTAGTGCAAATGTCCTAATACACTTAGAATAAGACAACTAACTTCTCAGCTATATAAATAGTTTGGTTTAAGTCAATATTTGCTTAATATTGATTAAAAATTACTACTTCCATTGGCTGATTATTTCCAGTGTTGTATA
>CAEGAF010128746.1:0-34126 GCA_903067075.1 Micropoecilia bifurca
AAATGTCACCAAAATCACTCTGTCCCTCTAAAATCTGTCAGAAAATCGCAAAAGTGTATTGAATTGTATCATTTGCTGAATATCGTAATATATATCATATCATGAGCAGAACATCGTGTATCGTATCACATCGTATCGTGAGCTTATTGTATCACTACAGCCCTAGTGTTTATTCAGTCAGTTTGTTAAAGATCACCTTAAAAAGGATGATCTTACTGCTCTGTTGGTGTCTGAGACATTCAAAAACAAAGAAGGAGAAAAAAAGATAATCTTTTGTTTGTAGACAAATCGTCTTTAATGACATAAGAACATAAGAGCTGCGTCTCCTTAAAGTTTATCATGTGAAAAACCTCCCATGTTCAGCTGAAAGTTAACACCGTTCACACACTACGCTGTTTATAAAACTGAACAACTGTTGGTTCCCTCTGTTAATGAGTAAAAATCCCACTACAGTAATAATATTAGAAATATTGCTTTTGAATTGTGGTCCAACCAAATCATTTTAAAAAACAAAACTAAACCAACCGTCCCTGACAAAAATGTACTAACAATTTTGTCAACATCAATAATTCATAAAAATAAGTTTAAAAAAGCTCAATTGTAACCTCTCTCTAAGATTTATTCCCTGCTTGCATCAAGAAATGTGTAAATGTTGCTAAAAGTAAAATGTTTAATTGAAACGGCAGAGTGTGAGACGCTGAGTGTTTGTCTTAACAGAGTTGGGAGCAGCTGACGTCTGAGCTGCTGGCAGCTTCTCCTCCTGCCGCCTCCGTCTCCAGGGAAAGGTAAGATTTCTTCTTCCTCCTGCCACATTTCGCCTCCAGATGTTGTGATGATCTGCTAACATGGCGGTAAAATGGAACTGAGAGTCTTTAATTGCCCAAGAGGATCTGGTAGCACTTTTCCCCTAATATCTGCGGCGCATTGTTCTGTTTATTTAACTAGGCGCTTCAGAAGGGAAAATGCTTTAGTTCCACTATGTCTTTAATTAAATCCCCACAACACTTGGAACAAGTCTGAGCGCAGAGATGATTAAGATACAGATGCAACAAGGTGGAAAACCTTGATTGGCTGTGAGGATGAGTCACTGTGTAAAAGTAAAGGCGTCACCTGAGTCCCTGATGAGCCGCGTGGCAGTCAGGCTTTAAATAGGAGCTCAGCTTCAAGGAGCTAACTGGAATTAGCCGAACCACAGATAATAAAGATGAAGGCAGCGGAGAAGTTTATGGTGACACGGTTGTAAGTGAAGGAATGTTGGCTGAAAAGGAGAAACCCTGCAAAGCTGTGCAGTGGAAAGGTTTGTGGATGTACAGGTTCCACAGCAGGGGGCCAGTCAGGGTTGGTTCAGACGGAGGGATGAAGACGTTCACAGATGTTTTCTTCCTCCCCAGATCCATAAGCTTATGTGACCTCGGGATCCGCAGCTGAGTTATGGTGTGAGTTATGTTGATGAGCGTTCATAAGATGGACAAACTGCTCATTTCTTGTCAAACAAACTTTCATCTGGGAAACATCCTGAAGATTCAGTACATTCACAGGACTTTGTGTTTCTGTGAGCGACAGGAAGTCTGCTGTCTCTTTAAATGAATGTCTATCATTAATCCATATCGGCCAAAATAGTCAAAACAGTTATGTTTATATTTTACACCAAAATGTTTTTATGAGGCGGCACAGTGGCACAGTTGGTAGAGCTGTTGTCTTGCAGCAAGAAGGTTCTGGGTTTGATTCCCGGCCCCGGTCTTTCTGCATGGAGTCTCCATGTTCTCCCTGTTCATGGTGGGTTTTCTCCAGGTGCTCCAGTTTCCTCCCACAGTCCAAAACATGACATTCAGGTTAATTGGCCTCTCTAAATTGCCCCTAGGTGTGAGTGTGTGTGTGCATGTTTGTCCTGTGTGTCTCTGTGTTGCCCTGTGACAGACTGGTGACCTGTCTAGGTGACCCGTCCAGGTGACCCGCCTCTCGCCCAGAACATTAGCTGGAGAGGCAGCAGCACCTCCTGACCCCACTGAGGGACAAGGGTGTAAAGAAAATGGATGAATGTTTATAGAGATCTGAAACAGTAGCATTTAGTTCTTTGTAGAACAAAATGTCATTTTTCCCCATTGTCCTCTTTATTTTTTGTAAACATCACAAGTAGAACTGATGCATTTCAAGGTTGTTGTCTTTTCAGAATGTTTGAAAGTAAAATCTTTAATTTGATGTGTCAAATTGGTAGCTTTATGCCAATAGAAGAGCCTTTAAATGATTGATGGTCATTTATAAAAGGTGTTGTCACACTGTGTGAGAGAGAAATGGGTCTGGGTCAACCAGCTCTGCAGGTCAACTGGCTTTTCACAAAGAAAAACTGAACAGAGTTGTACATGTCAGCAGTTTTAGCTTCTTAAGGAAAGAAAAGAAAAGAAAAGGAAAGAAAAGAAAAGAAAAAAGGTGCTTAGCTTGAGGTATAAATAGATCTCATCATCCTGTGGGATTTAAAAAATAACTGGAAAAGTTTATTTTTTTGGCAAAAAACGATAAAGCAGCAACTTCACTGTTATACATTTTACATTATACTTTTTCTCCTATGACTTTTATTATATTTTATTTTGGAAAACTAGTTATTTTTCTGACCAGCCAATAATCAGTCAGGAAACACTGAACATAAAACTGTCAGATTTCAGTCTTTCACCAGTTTTCCTGCCTTTCTTGTTATTCAGAGATTTAATTGTTGATTCCTGTTTGATTTAATTAACTCATGCTTGTAGACATTGGCCTTTTTCTGTTTTAAATAGAAGGACTTGTCTTTTGCTGTCCTGACAGAGATAGTCCAGGTCTTGCATAACCTCCTAGTCGGTCTGCAGGGAAAACATTGTGTTTGTTCTTTTTTCTTTGACATCTTTAGTGTAGTTTTAGCTTTTCCTCTTCTGGTGTCAGAGATGTTTTGTCCTTGTCCACAGCTCTCTAATCAGGCTGGAGCAGGACAGGATCAATACGGTTTCCATGTCGCAGAGGAAAGTGTGGGAACAAAGGAGAGTGAAAGGCTCCATGGTGTTCAGGATGATTAAATGTGCAATTAAGCAGAGACAATAAGAGGCATTTAAAACGTTTCTATTCACTGCAGTATGTATACGTTACTTGACATCCATCCTGTAATTATTAAATATAGCATGCATGTGATTATATGGTTTACTTTGGACTCTGAGGATAATTCATCCATGTTGGGGACCATCAGAAAGTCCCATCCTGGTGTTTAAAGCTTCTCATGGCTGCTGGAGGGTTTGATTGAAACCTATTTCAACCGTGCAAGAAATAATGAAATCCCATCAAGAAGTCATGATTTTGAGTCTTAGAGTCATAATTCTGAGTTTTAGATTCATAATTATGAGAATAAAAGTAATAAATTTGAGTTTAAATCTCTATTAAAAAATCAATATTCCTAATTCAAAGAATAAAAGTCATAGATATGAGTTTTATTCTGGTAATTTTGACTTTAAAATGTAAAATTCTGACGGTTTTCATTTTTCCTTCGTGGTGGGAATGAGTTGATGTAGTTTGCTGCTCAGGTTAAGAACAAGTCGTAATGCTTTGCTCCTCTTCATCCTGGGAAAAACTCGCTAATGCTTTTCTGTTAGAGGGGCATTTACATATTTACCCAACTAACCACTGGCCCTTTGCCGGGGGGCACTGGAGACCTTGCATGGATCCCTTTAATTGGCCATTGATTCATTCTGTGATGGCACTGAGAGCCAGTAAATTACAACCTGCTTGAGAGAGAAGGAAGCGGCTGACAAGTTGAGTGCAGAGGTGTCAGAGTAATTCTGACTGTCAAATCTGCCATTGCGTTATTTATTCATCTCATTTTTATTTATGTGGCGAGGAGCAGTGACGCAACGCGCGCTGGAGAGAGGCAATGCAGACCCGGCCTGGACACGGTTTATTTGCATAGGTCAATTCACATCGGTTGTGTCTGGAAAAGAGAGTTTATGTGAGAGCGAAGCTATTGAGCTGCTTCGCACTGCGACTCCATTTGACATGAAATTGGTTTCCCTGCAACATATTTTACTGTCAAAATAAATAATGTGACATTATTCAGTAAATTTATGTATTACTGTGTGCATCCAGTCTTTTGTGTTGAGTTTTACAAATGGTTTTATGCTGCAAGGCAATGTGATGAATTTGTCTTCTAAATGAATATTAATGCAAATGAGTATGAATACAAATAGGTTTTACTTTATTTGAAAGTATTTCTGAACAATTGCCTTGCTTTGCAAGCTTTTTAATAAAGCACATTTAAATGACAGAAAAGTTTTTCTTCTGCCTGGACTCCAAACGTTATTAAATGACTTCACTGAATGCCATTCATCATGTCATTACATGTTGGTTTCTGTCCTGTCAGGCTACAGGTGTGTAGAATCCAGCATCCTGTCATCCTGACTGCTTCAGAAAACATTAGAGATAAAACAGGACGAGTTCAGAGACCAACAGCCTGGTGATGGAAACCAGCTGAGCACTAAGTTCACTCAGGATATTTTACTGCTATTTACTGCTGTTCTGGGAAGCACAATGGGAAAACTTAAACCTGTGACCGTCCGTGTCTGTGAAGCTAATGTTTCTACACATAGTGTTAGTTTATGTCATCCAGGAGTTTCTGGCTGTTTTGAATTGTGCCTATTTTGAAAAGAAGCTCTGAAAAAAAGTCTGGCTTTGGCCCAGACTTAAGGACTTTCCTGGTGTCGGTACAGGAAACCCTGAAATGTGCAGCAGCAGCAGCAGCTTGTTATTTTGATCAGGTAAGAAGGAAATGATCTGAGCAAAACTGAATGAGTGAAATTATATCAGTTTTGACATAAATATTATCAGTATAGGTTCTAAACAGAGTTAGATTGTTTTTGCAACTCTACCATAATATAAAAAAAATGAAATATTGCCTCCTGTAGTACAGGATCAGGGACAAAGGCCTTTAATCAATGACCCAAACAATTACTGATAAATTGTCAATTTGGTTTGTAAGGTTGTGAAAGATTTTGTGTCTTTACTTTGACCTAAATCATCTCATACTTTCTGATTCCACCAGCATGTTAGCCGCTGCCGGCCGTTAGCTGCTTCTAGCTGCTGCTAGCCGTTAGCCTATGCTAGCAATTAGCCGTTTCTAGCCGCTGCCGGCCATTAGCCACTTCTAGCTGCTGCTAGCCGTTAGCCTCTGCTAGCCACTGTTAGTATTGCAAACATCCACCAGGTTGGATTCTGGAAAGTCCCAACCGGCACCAAAAGACTTTAGTGGTTTTGCACATGAAGCTCTGAGTGTTTTGGTGTGTGTGTGTGTGTGTGTGTGCGTGCGTGCGTGCGTGCGTGCGTGCGTGCGTGCGTGCGTGCGTGCGTGCGTGCGTGCGTGCGCTGACAGGTTGCCACTGTGGGTATTGATCAGCAGCCATTCCAGCTGGAGCCCAAAGGCCAGACTATATCACATGTCAGACGGTGAGAAGGGCATCACAGCTGTACTGATCTTGGATCACAGATCCCACTCAGAGATGGTGAGCGAGACGACGAGAAACTCAAACTACATGGAAGACTGATAATGAGAGAAGAAGAAGAAGAAAAGAAGCTGAAACAGTGAAATATGAGACGGTGATCCGGCATATCTGTGTGTGTGTGTGTCAGCATGTTTTTAGGCCGTTTTCTACTTTGTGATTGTTAAACCTGAGTTTACTCCAGCTCAGGCTTTGTTGATGAAGACAAACGGATCCTCTGACCCCTTCGCCTCCCTGACCACCGATGTTTTCTTCCTCTCCTCGCCTCTGATGCAGCACAACCCGGCTGCCTGCACAGCAACCAAACGCATCAGAGAAATCCCAAACAAACAAAAAGTCTTAAACTCTACAAACATTTGCACGCAACAGATAACAAATCAATTAAGTGTGAAACGTATCACAGCTCCTCTCTTATTGCTGTAAAATAATTTCAAAGGTTACAGTGTCTCTCTCCAAGATGAGAATAAGATTTGAGACTTTTTGCTCTCCTCCCTGTTGTTGTATTGATCTTTGTCGAAATTGTCTTTATTTTACTGCGTTAAGAAATCAATCCATCGCAATCATGGCTCAGATTTGTTCGCCTTGAGATTATCTGCAAGGCTCCAACTCTGAGTGTTTTTTTGTTGTTTGGTAAAAACAGGCCCAGCTGATGATATTGATGAAATTCAAGGTCGCCACAAGTGTTGGAGCCTGACTCTGCTCTGCTGCGCTTCCTCACAGTGATTATTCCATTACCCTAAATCTTCTAAATCTGTCCCCACCTCTCATTCAACACGCTGACGGTCGTCTCTGCTGCTTTGCTATAAACGTTATATGACATCTATTTAAGAGCCCATAAAGCAGTGGTGCAGATAATGGATTTAAAGGAGATCATGTGTTTTGTTTGTTGGCTCTTTTCCTCCCTTGCTAATGGACAAATGACTTGTTTGCTGAGTGACTGAGAGCTTTTTGTGCTGAGTTGACTCAACTGGATGCAAAATGAAGTTTGTTATTTGACAGCAAACGTCACTGAGTTTATGACGTCGTCCTGCTAATTGGGCTGATCACATGTGGGATGTTTTGGTCTTCAACTAGGAACAACTCCAACATAACATTTGTTATATGTTTATCATTTAGTTAAAAAAATTAAAGAACAACAACAAACCTTTGAGTTTTAGTTTGTTTTGCTCATTTTCTTCTGTTTTAATAAGTTAAAAAATGTATGTTACTTTTACAGACTGGTGTATTAGATACCTTGTACATAAAATATAAAAACATTGGAGCCACAGAGGAGTAAATCTCTGCCAGAAAGTTTGAGAAATTTTGAGATGAATTTCTCCTGTTTTCAAAGAAACGTGGATAAAAAGTTGGAGATTTGCAATAAAAAATATATCTTTCCCTTATTAAAGGGGTAATATTAGCAAAACATACTCATGTTTTTTGACCTCAACAAGCATTTTTTGACATTGTAAAGTCAGAAATTTGTAAAAAGAGACAAAAACAAAACAAAACTTGAATTTGTCAGAAAAATCTGCAAAGTTGACTTTATATTTAAAGTCATTTCCACATCTAAAATCCACTGATGAGAACATTTACTGTGTACTTTAGGACATTGATAGTGAAAATGATAAACATCACAAAATCATCAGGGGAAAATGATGAAATAAAATATGGATGGATGATGGATGGATGGATGATGGATGAACGGATGATGGGTGGATTGATGAGCGGATAGATGGATGGATGGATGGATGAACGGATAGATGGATGGATGATGGATGAACAGATGGATGGATGGATGGATGGATAGATGGATGGATGATGGATGGATGGATGAACAGATAGATGGATGGATGGATGATGGATGGATGGATGATGGGTGGATGGATGGATGATGGATGGATGGATGATGGGTGGATGGATGGAGGATGTATGAATGGATGGATGGATGGATGAACTAATGAATGGATGGATGAACAGATGGATGGATGGATGAATTGATGGATGAATGGATGAACACTTCAGAATCTCCACAGTGTGTCTCATGAAAAGCCATTTGACTCTGGTTCTCATCTCTGCTTGGGAGAAATAAAGTTTTAACTTTTAAAACAGGAAACTTATTAACTTATAATTAACTTATTTAATCAAATCAACAGGTTGAACAGAATCTTGTTGATTTATATCTGTGTTTTACAGCATTGCAATGGGACTTTAGATCTAGATCAACAAGCTTCAACACATAAGAATAAGTTACTTTGAGACCTTTTATTTTAACATAACAGAGTTACATTAGTTATAGATGATATTATAATTCAGTCTTTCTCTAAAGGAAAATAATTTCACACTTCCTGCTGTTGGCTGATTTTCTTTAAGCTTCTTCACAATGAAATTTGAATAAGTCTCTCACTGCTTAGTTAAAGTCCTGCAGTTAAATTGAATAATTGGTGGCAAACAAATGATGGAGTTTAGAAAAGTTGTTTTGTTTCTAAAAAACCCCAAAGGGTTTGTTAGAGCAAGTGTTTTCCATTTTACATGTAAATAACTGATGTTGTAAAAGAGGAGATGGTGTCTTTTGCTCATTTAAATTCTACTGTATAAATATGCTGTTAATAACACTCCTTTTCACAACTGAATGTGCGTGGGCTTCTGGCATGTAATCATATGCAAAGCTGCCTTTTTATAGGCTTTTCACCTTCAGTTCACATTTCATCATCGAGTGTCATGGTTCTGCTCTTACAGCAAATATTCTAATTAACTGACATGAAAAAAAGTTGTTTGTTTCAGCAGGTGACTCTGCAAAGGAGAAACTGATAACAAAAGGTTACATTCATGCTTTAGTAAATAAGTTTTACGCTCAAAAAGAAAACAAAATGAACTCTTGGAAGAAAGAATCAAATGAAAACAAGACGTTCTCAACGAGTTTCAAGACACTAAGACAAAAATCAGGATTTGTAAAGCTTTATTTAACCAGATAAATGAGCCACACAGTGAACGACGGCAGGCTCATCATAATGCACTGACTGACAGTAACAACAATGTTAGATTTTACACAAACTATAATTAAATAACATAAATATGTTTACCCTAAACTGGTTGAAATGTTTCAATGTGAAGAAATGATCTTAAATGACAAATTTGACAACAAGGGAATATTTAAATGCCAAATTTCTATTCATGTTTCAGGTTATTAGCATGTTTTTCTACTTGCTAGTCTTTCTACCTGTTAGCTTATTTTTCTAAAAGGTGTTTTTAAGCTCTGTTCAGACCAACACTTTTTCCGGTCTGGGTCAGAACCAGCGGTGGGAACATTCTGCTAATTGTGGAGCTAAGTTTTGTTTAGCGGTTTAGCTAACACTGAAAATGTTTAACATTCATTAGCTTCTGCTAAATACAGTGTTAGCTGTAGCATTAGCATAATGATGGTTATGATTAGCGGTTCCGGGTTTAACGCAGCCGTCTAGTCCGCAGTGACCATCACTGGTCAGGACGTCTTTCTACATCCTGATGACAGTGAAGCTGTTGTTGTAACTCCTCTGAGTCAAAGTGTCTCGTTCTGTTAGTCCTCAGTCTGTTTGCTTCACCTTTACACAGCAAACACTGGTTCTGTTTTTTACAACCAGCCGTGTTCAGTTTGTCCTGCGTCTTTTTGAGCAGCCATGCCTGTTTGTGGAGAAGAAACTAAAGTTTTCAGACAGAGCTGGAGGTCACCATGGTGAGGTGATAGGGTGGCTGAATGTCTCTGTGTGTGTGTGTGTGTGTGTGTGTGTGTGTGTGTGTGTGTGTGTGTGTGTGTGTGTGTGTGTGTGTGTGTGTGTGTATACCTGCTGGTATATACAGCATCATTCATCCTTTTAGACAGGATCTTGACTTTTCTCCGTAGGTTGTGGGCCAGTCTGCATCAGAAGCTTCTCCGTCTTGTTTTTAGCCATTGTTTCCTCTCCTTTCACTGACGCTGCTCTCCATCTAATCCTCATACAATACACAGCATATTTGTATGATATCCTAATGCTGGCTCAAGATTAGTGGCATCTCCATTGTGTGTCTAAATGTAATATTCAGTTTAGCCAGCATAATCTCATTGGTTCTTTTCATGAAACGCTTTCCTGGAGAAAATATTGTCGGATTCTGATTTGATATGCTGAAATTCTTTTTAAATTACAGATTTTGTGTGTGATATCTGAGCCTGCTTTAATCTCTTTTTGGTTTGGAGCTGTTTTCTGTGTGTGTGTGTGTGTGTGTGGGGGGGGACAGGCTGGTAGATCTCTGAATCTCCAAGGTCTAAATAATGCCTGTGTAGACAGACAGATGGGTATTTGTAGTATATTGTCACCGCTAATGCAGAGATCAACAGAGATCAGAGACAACCTTTTACCACCAGACCTAAAGAGGCTGAGGCTGACCTGGTTGCTGGAAGCTGTTTTTATTTACATCAGTTTGGCAGAAAAACAACCTGGCAGGTTGAGAACAATAGAAGCTCATTGATATTTTTGTAAAGTACCTTTTTTCAGATCTATTATTTCAAATTGCTCTCTCTTTTTCAGCTTCTTGGCTGTATGTTCAGGTTTAGTGTGCCTGACATTTTCTTCCATAATTTCCTCTCAACATCAAGGTTTTCTGAGGCACCGCCTACAAATAAACAAGCTCACATGTAAAGGGGAAGAAAAAGGAAACATGGTTTTCAATATTTTTTTAAACCTAAATTGTGAAAATCATCAGATAGTCTGTCTGACCTGACCAGTGAAACAGGGTTGTAGAGCGAAGGACCAACTGCAGACCAGCCAGACATGGACGTCCATCTAAACTGGCAAAAAAGCCAAAACAACATATTTTTAATCTTCCAAACGTTTCATAAATTGCAGTAAAACAGGAGGGTGGAAGTATCATGCTGTGGGCGATGCTTTTGTGGTCAGAGTTGATAGGAAGACGGATGGATGGAGATAAATCCATGACATTCCTGGAAGAAAACCTCAGTTTGGTTCTTTACTGTCCCACAGGAGGATAAACACAGTCAAGACAAATATCAACTTAATAACATGGAATAAAACCGTTCAATGTTCTAATATGATCCACAATTGGTCAAAGATGATTAAAAGCTTTAATTGTACTTATAGGACAAAATAATATTTGAGCCAATTAAACCTTAAAGATGCAACTTGTATCTTCAGCCTAAGGGAAGGAGAACAGAGACGACCTTTGCTCTTAGGATGGTTTGGCCTTTTTCACCACCTGTCAGACAGGAGGCGCTGTTGAGTCCCATTCATTTTGCTGTCCTGTTTGACTGAACAGTCAAGTTTCTGTTAAGAAACTCAATAAACTCAATATTGATGCTAAAAAATCGAAACCTTCTTGTTTGTCACCAGTATGTGTTTCCTCTTCCGGTCAGGTTATTGTAGCTAACCTGGTGAAATGAAGGATGACTGAATGAAAGTCTAGTCTTTGAGCTGCTGCAGTGTGTTGGTTGAGATCTCAGAGATTAGTGGAAGTTCAGCTTCAGCAGGACAACCAGCCTGAACACAAAGACAATGGATGATTTATATGCATATGCATGCGATAGAATGGTCTAGTCAAAGTCAAATGTGCCGTTCTGCTGCTGCTCAAAAGATGCTCTAAATCCAATCTGACTGAACTTGAGCAAGAATGTAGAAGCATTTCAGTCTGTGCGAGCCTGAAGAAAAGAACACACCACACTTTTCAGATTTTTAAAGGGACCATGTTGATGAAATAAGTTTTTCTCTTTAAATGTTTTCTTTGCATTCATCCATCAAATAAAGCCAATTAAAATAAAAATCTTTGCAACAGAGCAAAATGTGACAAAGTTAAGAGCATGAATCTTTTTGCAGGTCACTGAATCTAAAGGTTCATTCAATCTTTCCAGAAAAAGTTTCTTTGAATTTCTACCAGTGTTTTGATCCTGTTTTGTAGAAAAGTGGAGTCAGCACAGTGTGAAATCTGTTGGTGAGTCCATCTGAAATCCTGCTGCTGCTGCTGGTGTCCATTATGTATGAGGCTGAGCTTTATGATGACCCTTGGACCTTGTACCGTTGTTCAAAGAGAAAACTGCCTCTTGATTCCTCTGTAACACATTATGAATGATCCTACCTGCAAACATGAAAAGAAAAGTCACAATAGGATTTGGACAGTTCTTGTAAGACAAAACTCCTACAGAGGAGCCTGTGTGAGACGCTTTGGACGGTGATGACGGATTGTCGCCCACACAGCCAGTCTCCCTCCTAAGCTTCTCCTCTAGGTGTTTGTCAGGCCCTTTCAACACCAGGCTTTTACACTCTGCCTTGTTGTAGGGAGATTATGCTTGGAGCAAAGGGACGGTGAGCGTCTGCAGTTGCTGCACATTCCTTACTACAGTAATGCCACATGCTTATAGCTGTATTATTCTGCTGTTGGTTCCAATAATGTTTGCTGGCTGCGGTTCAGGAGAGAAGCCAAAGTGGTTGGATTAGAGGTTCTGGGCTTTGCGTCTCTGATCAGCCTCTGTGTGGAGACCGAAGAGTTTCCTGAACCTTTAAGGAGATTAAAATAAGTTATGGCATTAATCTGGAAGCGCAATTACCGTCTCCTTATGAAATACCTCTAACTGCGTAAGCAGGCCACGGGGGACTGCGACTGAGAGCTGAATGGTGAATCGAAATTTAATCTGTCACCAGTTTAGCTTCCTGTGATAACCTGGAGATGCAGTGACATGATTGTTAAACTTTACCTACGCCAAACCCATATAATTTAGTTTTGCTTATAAACTGTCCAAATATGATATTTACAGTTCTATCTTTATGGTTTAGTAAGAATTTTATAATTTTTTTGTATGTGTTTAGTCTCAGTGCTGCCCTCTCTAGGTCAAACAGTGTTAAAGCAGTTCAGTTTTCCTATTGGTTCCAGCAGTTTAACACTCAGACTTACGCCCCCTGGAGGCGAGTCAGGAGTTGGACTAGCGAGCGTAGAAGTGGCGAACGTTGATCATCAGCACTCAGCTTTGCAAATATGGGATTTATTTGCAATGTGGACATGGACAGACCTCTTTGGCCTCCTGTAATGTCAATAAATGTCATAATAAGGACAAATCTCCACCTTTCACTTCTCAAACACATTCACACGCCGTTCAGACGTCGGGTCTGCAGCCATCGTCCTGCTGCATTTTGATGCATTCCTGCTCCACAACTGATCAAATTAATGGTTCATTGTCAGGCAGAAGATGATTGCTAATTAATTTAGCTGTTTGATATTTGTTGCAACAGAGATGAATCTGAAGGTTTGTGAGTCTGTGTCTCTTTGATCCCTGGGGAAGTTGTGTCTTCCTTCATGATGATTCAGTTTTTCCTGTGATTTTCCTGTCCTGCCTCTGCTGTGCGTTGTGTAAATCATACAGCAGCACATGCATATCAATAACTTGCAATATAATGAGAAGTCAGTTTATTTCAGCGGTTGACTTTCAGAACGATATTCATATTGTATTCACACAGAGTGATATGTGTCGAGTCTGTATGTTGTGAATTTGGATGGTTTGACTTCCAGCCGTCTATAGTCACTATCCTGCTGCGTTTGGGTTTTCATAATTTCTTTGTGTTCGTCTTAAATTTGTTGAATATTCTTTTTCAGTTCCCAGAGTTTCTTAGTACCAGCAAGGTGTTGAGTTTGTTCATTTGTGTTTAGTAGTTTATTCTTGTTTTGTTCTTTGTACATTTGAACCTGTTTTCTCAGATTACTGTCAGGTTTTTCCCCTTTGGTTTGAACATCCTCTGAGTTTTGCTCGGCTTCCTGTGAGCTAATTATTCTCCGTTTCCTCTACCTGCTTTCTGCCTCAGCTGTTACTCATCTGCCTCTAATTAGTTCTCTGGTTCTTTGTCCATCTCCACTCTGCCTCATATTTAAGCTCATTGCTACTGGATCCTTTTGTTGTTCCGTCTGTTTACCGTTTTCACAGACTCTGAGTTCACTATTCGAAATGTAAAGTATTTAATCATCAACAGCTAATCACAATCAGTCAAAAACAGAAGAGCTGACCTGCAGACATATCAAACATTAACATTAGAACTGCAGCAGAAAGTCTTAAAAAGGCAACATGAGTATCGTCATCATTAACAATTTAGAAAGGGAAATGTTTGGAACATTAATTAAGCAGCATTAGCATCATATAAAACGCAGCATCATTAATAATAACTGATTATCAGCCAAGCTCAAACGACGGCAGCTTGAAAATATAAACAGCAGAAAGACCAGAGCTGTTTTGTAGCTAATGCTAATAAAACACACTGATCATCTGCAAAATCTTCTGCATCATTGTTGAAGATGGAGAGTTTAATCTGAGCTTCCCCCTCGACTGCTGTCATCAACTTCATCGCTCTCTGATCGCGTAGCTAACTTTAGTAGCATGGGTGAAACGTCCAGCAACCCAAAGACAAAAACTGCAGCAATACTGATTTGCCAGATGCTGTTCTTTCCTTAGCAACCAAACATGATTGGCTATCTAGCTCCGCTTCAGGGACACCCAGTCTTTTTTCTCCTGGATCAGGTAAGATGCTGACTGTGTCTTTGGTTCCATTATAACTCAGGTCCTGGTCATGTCTGTGTGGTTGTTGTTCCAAAAACTCCAGCTGCTCAAATGCAAAATTTGTTTTATAACCGTCTTAAGTTATCCTGCTCTATGTCCACCTATTTTCCACCACACCTTTTCCTTCCACTGGATTTTCTATCTCGACAGCAGCTTTTGTAGTGAGTTTTACTTTTTGGTTTAATTTACTGAGGCACATACAAACCGGTGCAGCTGTATGACGGAATCACATTGATGCAGCATCAACCTTATAGAACTGAGGATATTGCTGCACCAAGCTGTTGCTTTATTTGCCACATACATGCATTTATGCTTTCACATCAGTGTTTCAGTGAACTGGACACCGATATGAGACTTTGACTACTTTCATCATGCAGATAAGAAACAGTTTGTAGATGTTGATTAAACATTTCCATCTACATGGATCAAACAAACATCCATAAAAAATAGTAAAATATACATTATACATTACTAGACTGCGCTGACACTTGACTGCGTTTTTGCTTTTCTCTGTAGTCAGTGTTGATCATACACTGAGCAGTTCTCATAGAAAACAGTAATGCATAATGCAGCAACACCCTCCTTCTCCAGGCAGCAAGACATCAAAGTTCATTCCACAGATCTTGTGTTTCATGCATAACAATGTTTATGTTTGTGTTCACGTCTCCACAGAGTGACGGCCAAAAAAAGGCCTGAGATAAAAAAGAAGATTTTCATGCAATATATCCTCCCGCCTCCACCCCCCCAAAAAAAACCAACACAGTCGTTTCTTTTTCCCCCCTGTAGTTTTAGGTGTTTTTGTTTTATATATTTTAACTGAGATTAAAATATTAGAAGGACATTGCAGCAATAATAACACCAATCTAAAACAGTTTTCTAACCTACCTGTTCTACAAAGTACTTGCTACAGCTGATAGAGAAGCTTTACTAAATATTGTCTGAACCGATTGAAAAGTTTCTGGCCTAAACACATTTATTAACCAACGCACAAAAACATTGTGTTGTAACAATTCATGAGTGAAAGGGAGCAGGAAGAAGAAAACCTGATAAATCTGCTCCTTCCTCAATCAATATGTTTCTTTTGACTCTGTCTTTAGTTTACTTTGATTGGGGAAAGTTTGTTGGAACTTTTGGGAAAAGAGAAAGATGAAAATTTTTGGAGAGAGAGAAAGAGAAAGACGCCTGAGCAAGGTGGGGAGATGAAACCAAAACAAACATTGTTACAGAATATTAGGCCTTTATAGTGATTAAATAAACAAAAGCATTTAATGAAGTTTTATCTGAACCGCTGTAGTTCCCACCCAGCATGAAGCTGCTGCTTCTTTCAGTGACAAACTGATGCATCTGAGGTTCACAAAGGAGTGTTAAAACAGATCCTTCATAACCATCACTGCTCCCAACAAACTCATTTCACATGTTCACATCCTGGATGTTACTCAGTTCAGTTCGGTTTGTTTCTGTAGCAACAATTCAGAATAAATATTCTCTCAAGACACTTGGCAAAAAAAGTCATAAGATAAACTCCAATTAGTTATCAATCAGTGCATTAAGTTCAATTCGTTATTTAAAATGTTTCTGCTCTTATTCATTCTGCTGCTACTCTGGAATTTCCTCACTGTGGAACAAAAAACTATTTTTCTTTTGTTCTGTAAACTCATTAATGAGTTATTATATTATATTATAATGCACTTTTCATTAATTAATAAAAAGTGCATTATAAATTAAATTGATTATTGTTATTATTATTATATTGCAGTTGCTCACACAAGAGTCTTGTCTTAATCCTTAAGACAAAAGTCTTAAGGATTAATTGATATTTTGAATATTCAGGTATATCATCTCCTTGGAGCCTGTTTTGCTGAAAAAGCAGTTCTTATATTTCAGTGGCCAATCGGTGTTCTTTCTGATCATGACACAACACTAAAACTGAAAATGTGTCTTTCAGTCCTCTGACCTTCATGAAACTAAATATCCATGCCATCTGGGTTGGTGGATAATTTTAGCTTTCCAAAGCCATGTATATTTTTGACTCTTGCTTCTCAAAAGCTGTGTAAGATTTTGGCTAGCAGCTTGACATTCTTCTAACATGGCTCTACCACATTTCTGTAAAACATGTCCAGAGCACCTGGCATGCAGCTGCCCCCTAAAGTGTCTTTACAATTTATCTGGTCCTTTGCCACAAACATTCATCACAATGTAAAGAGCAGAGCCTCTGCCATACATCACCATGTGGCCACAGGGCCTCTGTAAATCAGAACCACAATGGCCTTGACGTTTGCATTAGTCCCATAAATACATACTTCTCTCTGCATAGCTGGTGGATGGTGTGAAACCCTCGTTGACCAAAACAACCTTTTCTACTTCTGTGAATTTGTCATGGGCTGGGATGAGATTCTCACAGTAAGTTTACCTTAATTAAAAATACTATGAATTTGCTGTAATTATTGAGAAATTTAAATTAAAATGTATAAGATGCTCTAAACAGAAAAGCAAAATGTATTTATTTTTTCTGCTAAAGTCTGGGATTGGGTTGTGGATCCAGGAGTGAAACCAAACATTCTTCTACCCAACAAAGCTCATTCTTGGAGATCCTGAGAAGGTCCCAGTCTGGTTACATAATTAATTCAGCAAGTTCCTGGGTCTCTTTCTGGGACTTATCTGGAAAACTGTCAAAGGGTCAGCAAGCCGTTTGGATCGGCTGCTGCGACCATCTCCATTGTTCCTCTCTTGGTGACAGTGATGACCAGCTGTGATTTGTGGCTCATTTACAGAAACAACTCTCATGCAACGACGCATGCAGAATGCATCACATGTGCAGTAGAGAGGGAAAAGCTCTCAGCGTGGGGTCTTTGCCTTGTTAGGAGCAAAGAGGGAACATGTTTGACTTTTAGATTGACTTAGCAGCTTGACATTAGAGGAGGTGCTCAGATGTTTCCAGCTGGTTTCCATATTCACTCCAGCCTGATTTGTGTGTCTGCAGCACATCCCAGGCTGCTTTGTTCTCGTCCCTTTTGTTGCTCCCTGCAGCACTGAGATACCTTCAATGAAGCCAGTTTTTTATGATTTAATATTTTACCTCCACAAAGAGGACGGAAAGTCTCTTTATGTGCCGTTTAAAAATCAATGAGCAAGAGTTTTCTAACAAGAACCAAAGCCAAACTAATTATTTTAAAGTCTCTTGTGCCATTTGTATGCCTGATGAAGGATTGTTCTTTCTCTAGGAATGACTTCCATAACACAGCTGTATTCTTTGTTTGCCTCCTGATGGCCCTTGGAGGTAGGAAAAGCCACAACAAGCAGAGGGTGCAGCAGCTTTTCTGTGGATTAAACCCAAAGCCTTGGGCGGATGAAATAAACTCTCCTAAATTGACTTGGCCTGTGCTGTTTTAATGGGGAATGCTGCTAACAGCTTTTCATTACCAGCAGTCAGAAGCTTAAATACTTAGTTAATAGACTTTAAAAATGTGTTAATATTTACACACACCCACTGGGAGCGTTCCGTTATTCTATTTGCAGAGAGTCGAGTGATTCTGAGTTGGATTTTTACCGTTTATGCTGTGGGCAGATTTCACTTCAGTTTAATACGGACAAGGTTTTGGTGAAAACCTTGACACTGCAGAACATTACAGTGATGTGAAGCAGCGATTCCTCCTCTGTAAAACATCTGTGGTTTGTTCCACTTGTGGTCATGTTTAGCCACACCTGACCTGATTACTGACCTGATTACTGACCTGATTACTGCCACACCTGTCCTCAATCAGGACTTCACTTCACTAGGACCGGCCTGAAAACCTGAAGTTCACCAAAAGATCCGCAAAAGCCAGAAATCCAACCAAGATCCAAAGAAATTTAAGAACAAACAAGTGATTTCTATCAGTCCAGAAAAGATTATAAAATAATTTCTAAAGCTTTGAGACTCCAGGATACCACAAATAGAGAAAACATAGAACAGTGGTGAAGCTTCCCACAGACAATATCAACATCCTTCATTCATAAAATGTTCTGTTTCCAAGAAGCCAAACTTTAAAATACTGTAGTTTATCTTCATCACCTATAAAAAATATCGGGATAAACATCACAAACTTTACCAAACAGTTAATTTTCAGAATCAAATGCAAAGGACAATAAAACAAAAGGTGCATCAGTTGATTTAAATCACACAGAGAAAACATTTCAATCCTCTGTTGAGAGAAATCATCCAGTTTCTCTGATGGAGGCAAAGACCCTCAGACTCTGACCTCTGGTTCTTAGATAAGTTACATGTCACATAAAGCTCTGGGCCATAAACATCATTTATTAAAGTACATGTTTGTAATTTCTGGTTTATGTAAAACATAACAGACTTAGGAAAACATTCCTGAAACATGGGCCATAAAAGAAACCCCACATTGAGAATAAGAAGATTATCCCTTCAGTAAAACACAGTGGTGGCAGTGTGATGGTCTGGGACTGGTCCTCTGTTTAAGGAGACCATAAATACATAAATCAGGCCTGAAACCAGCTTTGGTTTTGCAGCTGGATAATGATCTAAAACAAACCAGCTAGTTAACCTCCGGATGGCTGAAGGAAGAATAAATGAAGATGTTAGAGTGACCTAGTCAAAGTCCTGACCTGAGTCCTATTGAGATGCTGCAGCATGACCTTAAAAAGGCAGTTCATGCTGGAAAAGTCTCTCTGTGGCTGAATTACAACAATTCTGCAAAGATGAGTAGAACAAACTTCCTTTAGCTGGAAAAGTCTGACTAACTTATCACAGACGCTGCTAACTGACCCAACCAGTTGTCAGGTTTTCACAGCATCATGTAGATCTGGAATTTGTTCTCCCTTTATAATAAACACCATTTAAAAACTGCATTTCGTGTTTATTTGTATTGGTTTGATGCTCTGAAACTGTGATAAACATGTAAATCAGGAAGTGGGCAAACACTTTTTCA
Organism: Micropoecilia bifurca; assembly: GCA_903067075.1. NCBI lineage: Eukaryota > Metazoa > Chordata > Actinopteri > Cyprinodontiformes > Poeciliidae > Micropoecilia > Micropoecilia bifurca. The sequence goes on from CAEGAF010128746.1 coordinate 18,981, forward strand.
CATTCAGATGTTTTTCCTCCTTTTCACTGAAGTGATTTCTCAAAACAAGAAAATCAGCATAATGTCTTGCCTGAGTCGCCCCTGGCGGCTCGGCTCGATTAGGAGAAAGTTCTGATTCTCCAAAAGTCTTTCACAAAGCGAAGGTTCTCATCAGGAGCTGGAAACAAATGATGGTTTTTAAGAGGAAACAATAACATAAAAATGCAAATCAAACCATCCAACAGCTTTGACTCAAATACAGAGGGACACTTAGAGTCAGTCATGATGGAGGAGAGAAGTGATGGCAGCCGGTCAGCTGGATATCAAGTTCAGATTCTGAGGTGAATTTTTAGTAAATGAAGTTCCACTGCTGGAAACGGCAGAGAATCATGACCTGCAGGGTTTTACAGCAGGACTGAGGTTCAGATTGTTTCACCATCACAACAGAATATCAGAGTTTTGCAAGTCCAATGTTAACTGATACGATACATGGAGAATAAATGTATATCAGAACCAACACAGGAAGTCATCTACTGCCTCATGGTAATTAATTAGATAACTAATCAATCATGTTTTTATTATATAAATCAAAGCTCCTCGTTGTGGGGGTCGTGACCCCTGGTGAGGTCACTGAGGTTCTTTTTAAATCCACATTAACATGAATGCAAGAAAAGGATAAATGAAAGTGTTTTTCAGTCAGAAATTCACACATTTCTACAGAAGAGGATTAGGGCCACTAGGAAAAAAATAAAACAGTTCTGACTTTAATCTCAGAATTCTTTTTTCTCAGAATTCTGAGATTAAAAGCGAGAATTCTGAGAAAAAAATTCAGAATTCTGGGAAAAAAAGGCAGAACAGTTTTATTTTTTCCCCCAATGGCCCTAATCCTCTTCTGTACATTTCTGATTGAAATCTGGTCAGTGATCAAAAATCTGTTCAATATTTCACAAGTTCTGATTTCTTACAAAAGAATCCAGTTTGTTCAAGCAGTGGGATTATTAGTCCGTTCAAACTGGTGCTTAAAATAAAAACATGAAGTAAGGAAGCTGTTTATATCTGTAAATGTTTATATCATATAAATATAAATTCTTAAGACTCATTCTGCTCTGTAACAGAGCATTATATATGACTTTATCTAAAAGGCTGAACTAAATGAAGATGAAGTATTTAGCTCTACGTCTGTCTGCCACCATGCAGCTTCATCAGGAGAAGAAACAAATGCTTTTACTTTGAGTTCCCAACATTTTGGGAGAACAAACCGTGAGCGTAACGAGCTAATGATGCTAACGGCGGCGTCTGCTTTGGAAATGCTTTATTGTTTCAGGACTTTAAATCATCTCAAGTTTAAAAACATAAAATATCCAGACCATTAAAAGCTGAAGTGGAAAATTCTCCACTGATTAAAGATTCTTTAGCACACAGTTTGTCATCTGTGGAACGTTTGCTTTCTGTAGTACAAAAAAGAGCATTCTTAACCAAAAATTATAGCCAATTTATCTATTTAAAAGAATGTTTCTCAAACATCAATGATTACATACAGTTGAAGGCAGAAGTTTATATACTCTGAATAAAACACTTTTTTGTCTGGAGTTAAATCAGAACAAACTTCTGCTGTTTTAGTTAGAAACGCAGAACTTATTTATATTTGTTAAATGTCAAGAGACATTGAAACATTCAGTTTATATTCCAGACTTCATTTAACAGGCCTGAATCAGGCAATTTAACGTCCACAATAACATCAACTCTAAACCCTTCAAGTTTTAGGCGAACAGCTGTTCCACTGTCGCTAATGCTAGATAATAAAATATGTTATAAAATATGCATATTAACTGAACACATACTAGAACTGTGAAGTCCAGCACAAAATGAACTTTAAACTCTGTTTAAAATGGATTTCTGGGAGGCAAGGCCAGTCCGTTTTAGGATGAAATGTCCATCCACATGGTCCAGGTCGGCTCAGTCAATGTCAGTACTGAATATGCCAGAGATTTATTAATTACTGCCTTAAAAATCAAACTTCACAGTGTTTGTTTTTATTACATTTAACTGAATGGGTTTCCTTTCACAGTCTCAGCCTCAAATTTGTTTTACCTGCCGACTCCAAACTTTAGCTTCTCCCTTTGACCACAACAAGCTAAAACCACAGCTGGGTCACTATTGCACACTAAAATAGATTGTAGAGTGCAGAATGAGAATTTTGTTTTTGTAACACAATGTTCTGTTTTGTGATTGTGAACCTAATTCTGAATTTATTTTTTAATTTTAGCAGAGCAGCAGAGCAGGAATGAGGAGAATCAGCTCTAATCCTTTCTAGTCTGATCATGTCATGAACTCTTAGGTAAAACTAACTCCACTGCTTTAAATGATCCCTGGAGCAGTTTGGTTTCAGAGGCTGTAAGTCAATAAACACAACTCTTTGCTTGAATCAGACACCTTATGAGTGATAAACATCTCAGTAGAAAGTGAATTTATTCTAAGCATGTAGATTGATAGGATTTTTGGGGCTGATCTCATCATTAGCGTTTTGGATCCGTCTCACACTCACATCCAACTGACCCCAATCCATAAAACCGTGGAGGGAATTTGCCCTCATTAGCATTTTATTTACCAGACTAACTGTAAAGTAGTGATGCATCCGGACAGAACTCCATCTTGTTCATTTTGACAGAACCAAAGGAATAAAAGCTGGAGTGAGTGTCTGCAGAGGGCTCAGGCAGCAGCGTTCAGTTTTCTGCTGGAGGATTTTCACACCATCAGAAAGGAGTCAAAGATGTGCAGAATATCTGCAGTGGAGTGATGCATGTACTCTGTTCCCTGGCTGTGATTCCTATTCACGCCTCCAGCTGAGCTCTAGCTGCCCTGACAGGATCAACTATCTTTATTATATTCCTCAGTGAAGTAATATGCCATCAGTGAGCCTGGGTTTAATTTCTGTCAGGGGAAGGTAAGTAAAGCAATGAGTTGGGATCAACTGTAGGATCTCTTATTGGTTGCTTTCTGCAGCATCATTTCAGTTTTAGGCAGAGAGTGATGAGAATAATGACCTTCTAATGTAAAAACCAGCAGAGCGTCTCTTTAATATCTGACATTTAGGTGTTTCTGCCATGTGCAGGGAAAAGTGTGTCTGGTTCTCTGCAGCATTTATCGCTGCCCCCGAAGGAGAAAATGTTCCCATGAGTGATTTCTGCGCGACACTCGGTCTGTGTGTGTTTGTCATAAATCTTCTGCTGTAATTGCATGACCGTCTGCCACACGGAGGCCAAACTGTGGTGGTCTGAGGGGCCCAGGCTCATTTTGGCCTCCTACAAACTCAAACAGGCAGAACACACCCTGCTGTCCCCTAAGTGGTCTCAGCAGGCCAGACGCCTCTGCAGTCCATAAACCAGCCAGCGCTGTGCAGTTCACATCAGAGCCTGATGTTTGCTCAGCCTTATTGCTGACTCAGTGGGGACAAAACTGAACCAAGCCTTCCATATTCAGGACAGCTGCTTTACACGTTTGATGCTTCCTTAGCTAATTGTTCTCCTTCTTCCTGATCAAATCAGGAAAATCAGATCAGCCTGTTTCACTGCCATCTTTATCACGACAGGATGTCTCTCTCTTTCTCACTTTCTTCAGGATGCAGTTGTTATTTTCTTCCAGAAAAATGATCAGATATTCCAGAAATGTCAGATAGTGGCTGTTTTTCCTTGAGTCTTTGTTCATTGTGCATTCGGAGCAGTTCTCCTTCTGGCTGTGTTTGTTTTCTTCTGTCTGTTTTCACATTTATTCTGACCCAACACTTCAGTCGTGCCAAACTAGGAATCCAAAACTGGTCAAAAGCTTTTCTCAGAAAACGTTTCCAAGGGGATGGATGGCTCTTCCTTCGTCTTTCATTTCATGTGAAGACGAAGGAGCCGGAGTTACACAGAAGTTCTCAGTGTTTGAACGGCGTCTGATCAAACTTCTGATAGTTTCTAAAAACAGCTGCAGATGAGTTTATTTTGCCCTTTCCATTCCTCTAATGTGGAGCACATGGGTCACTTTGAGCCTCTGACTGCTGTTCTTAGTGTGGTTGATGCTACGTTATGATGGGATGATGCTTCCAGTACGTTAGGCCTTTATCAGTTACCTTCATGTCATCAGCTATAAATGATCCAGATTTAAAATGGAAGGTACATGGATATTTCCATGCATTTCAAACTTACTACCAAAGGATTCATTTTTTTTTTAATCTGATGTATTCTTAGAGGTTAGGGAGCAAAATCCACAAACACAAGACAATCACCAATAAAGACGCTAAGAACTGCCTGTTTTTATTGTTCAACACTCAATATATGTTAATATTCATTAATACTCACATTATTAGAAAGTGTCTTGGTGCTTCCTCAGAAGATAACATCTTCCTTATCTCTGCTCTGAGGGGTTCAGCCAATCAGCACCAGTTATTGGCTGGCATTGTTTTGCAAATGCCAGCCAATAACACATCAGAGGGCATCACCAAGGTATTTCAGTTTCCCAAGCTGCGTTTTCTTTGGATGTTTTAGATGCTCTATGAAATAGTTGGAGTTACATTCCACAGAAAAATCCACCAATAGGCAGAGGTCTACTGTATAGTTTGTTACTTTCTTATCTTGTGCATAAAGAGTCTTTCTAATGCAACATGCCTTAGTGGGTTTTGTTAAGAGTTCAGGTGAAACGTTTGCTGCAGGATGTGATGCCTTCCTGTTTGCACCAGAGTAACAATGCTGGTCAGAACTGGAGCAGACAGGATGTTTGCTTGAACTTCGGCAGAAATACATTTTCCTGAGTTACAGTTTTTGCCATAAGTTGTCATTCAACTCAGAGGTGGACTGAGCTACCCTCAAGCTCTTTTAAATCCCTGGATGTGGTGCCGGTTTGTTTCATCACGTCTCTCCTGAGCTGAATTTGAAGCTGCAGACTTTGATTTCACTGCTTTCCTTTTGAGTGGACATTGTGTTATTTACTGATGTCTGATTGCTGTTCAGTTTGTGACAAAATCAGAAACTTTCAGCTTGTTCTCTGCTGACTTTGCTTCTTTTACATCATTTTACTCTTTTTTTCACTTCAGACATGTAAATAAAAATAGTGGACCACAAACTTTATGCAGTTACATAAAGATTGACGGACGTTCATAAAACAACGCGTTCCATTTAAATAGCAGAACATTTTTAGTTTCCCTTGCATGTCCATAAAAATGAAACTGTTTCTGCAAAAGCAGAAAACTCTAAATAAATAATGTGATCTAAATCCTCTTTCTTCTGCTCTGCTGGGAGCTGGCATGGTTCGAGTTTTTCACATCCTGAGCATCTGGTCAATTTTTGCATTTTATCTGAAGCTGTAAATACAAAATGACGAGAAAGTTAATTGATAAGAAGTTGCTGTAATTTTTTTTTCTTCCCAGAGAAAATGTCAAGGCAGCCTTACGATGTATGTTCCTCGTGTTCACAGGCATATCTGTCATCCTGTACTTGTTAAAATGTAAAAGGTCAATCTAATCTCTGGTGCAGTTGTAGAGATTTGTCACTCTGCTGACAGGCCTCTGGTTCCACCTGGACGTTATGCTACAAACACAAGCAAAACTTTCATATTTACACAAGCACCAGTCAGACTCTACTCATGTGTGTTTTGCAAAGTCTGTTTTTTTGGCGTTTAGTATTATTTTCCACTGACTGAATGAGGAGGCAACAGAACATCAGTGTGAATGATAGCAGTGACAGAAACAGCAGTAATCACAATAACACTTTATGCATTATTCAGGTTTTGACTTCAACTCAGGAAAAAAATAGATCCTAAATTCAAGGAACTCAAAGATATAACTCTGCGAAGAATTCAGATTTGTTTAGGTCTTTTACCTTCATCAGTGCAAAATAATAACTGGGAAGTCATACATTTAGAGAGCCACAGTAGACATTGTGGGTGTTGTTGGCACTACAGGATGATTCACTAAATGGTAGCAGCTTTACACTGAAAATGGGAGCAAATCAAAGTTTAAGTATCTCTTGTCTGACAGAAATATTGTGTCTCTGTACTGTTGACACAGATTGCCCTCATTTACATGCATTTAGAGAAAAGGCTGAACATTGTGTTCACTTGATGTGAGCTGCATCCCGACCCAGAAGCACCTGCTTCTAAAAGACCAGGGCTGTTATTAACGTTAAATATTTAGATGCTTAAAGCTGTTGGTCACAGTGATGCAGGAACAAAACAAGTAAAAATCTGCTGCGTTGTGGGCTTTATACCAAAGAAGAAGAAGAAGAAGAATCCCTCTGTGCCTCCAACTCCCAGAATACACTCAGTGGAAACTGGTAACACAGACATCCACAGTCTTTCTTATCGCCGTTCCTGAAGATTCGGCCAATGAGCACCTGGGAAAATAAATGGCTCTCCTGGATTGGCTGCTTTGCAAACACCAGTCAATAGTGTGTTGGGTAACATTATGCTTTGGGATTTCAGCTTCCAAAGCTGCATTTTCTTTCAAATATTTTGGATATTAGCAACACAAAAAATTCAAAAATATGCAGAATTTAAATGAATAATTTGTGTTTATGGTCTATAGAGAAATCCTTCAGCAGTGAACTGCGAACAGACACTGAACACCCTGAACTGGAAGAAGCTTACGCTGTTCAAACTTCAGTTTCTTTGTACGAAGCTTTAAGTTACTGCTGGTTTTCAAGTCATCATTTTTTATACAAACTTTAAAAATACCTCGTATTAAAAGATGCAAATGCTGGAACTTAATGCTGAGGTGTTATGTTTCCGGCTGATTAAATCCTGGTGAACATACTCTGCCCTGTAAGCGACGGCTACGTGACTGAACGTAATGCTCTGCGCTGAGATGAGGCTGTTCCATTCCTGGAATTGCAATCATATCGAGGGTTTGACACATTCAAATAAAGGATGAATGTTTACGAGAGCCGGCTGTCAAATTCTGGCACTTTGCAAATTGTTTTTCCTGCTGTACAGAAATTAATGGAGCCAAATGACTTCTAGTGAGAACGAGATCTTATTTTTAAATGTGATGACTTTGCAAGCAGATTATACCCTAACAAAATACTTTGGCTTCCATCTTCAACATATGAACATATGCCATAACACAATCTTTTCTTGATTTTTCACAAAGTTGCATCATGACGTTTTGCAGAATTTAGTGTTTTTGATTTGTGAGGATTTTTTACCTGCCCACTTTCCTTTTATCATTTAGAGATCATGATATTTTCACAGGTTGATCAAATATATTCCGTCTTGTAGATCAGGGTAAAATTCATGTCAGAGACCAAATCCTAAAATAAATAAATAAATAAATAAATAAATAAAACAAAATATGAGCACAAAGCAACCAGGAGTGGTGAAAAAACGTAATTTAATATTTGAATATTAAACACAGGCATCAATGCAGGACAGAAAGTCCAGCTGGACTGTAGTGACAAATTCAGGGTCAGAAAATGGAGATTTATATCCGTAAAAGAACTTAAAGATTTAACATACTATTATTATTATTTATTAGTTATATGGTTATTTTTCCACTGAGGAAGATTATTTGAACACAAATGTTGTGTAATTGTACTAAGCCGGAGACTCAACAAACTGGCACCCTGCTAGCAGATTAAAACCCTGGTGGGATTTGATTGTAATTTTTAATCGAGTTAATTGTAAAGTCTGTAATTAATTAAGAGTTTTCAGAGTTTTCTTCAAAATCGAGTGAAATTTAAAAGGCTCTTTTTTTCAGAAAACTAAGGTACCTGCTTTCAAAAGCAATTAACAGTTTGATTTATGAATGTTTAATACATCCAACAAGTTTGTTTTCTTGCTCTAAATGATCTGGTGATGGGAGGACTTTTCTTTAACTCACTGTTTGATTTACCCATTTTGTCCTCAGTCTGTTTCTCAACACAAAGATCATCGGCAAAAATGTATCTGCTTCCTGCCTGAGGAGTTTGTTGACATTTTGAGAATCAGGTCAGGGACATTTTGAAGAGCTTCATAGCTGTGGTTGTATCTCAGCAGTTAACTCAGAGGTTTTACATTCAGACGGGTCAGCTGGGTTTTTCTCTGAACTGTTTTAAAGTCGTTTGGTGATAACCGAAGCACGAGGACTAAGCATTATGTTTGTGCCAGATCCTTAGTTTTCTTCGTCGTAAAAACGTTTTAGCTGCAGTCTGGTCCCGCTGCTGGACCCGTCCCACAAATAAAAACAAGCAGCTGCTGAACCACCAACACCTGAGGCTGCTGCCAACGCCTCCCACCTTCAAGAAAGACAAAAATGGGAATTGTAATAAGTAGTCTTGTGATGTTGGAGAGACACCATGGGTATTTACCAAAGTTGAGCAGCAGCAGCCAAAAAAGAACAAACACTTTTTATTTTCATGAAGTGTTTGTCGGTGCTATTTACAGTTTTATTAGAATTTTTAAAAATGGTTCAATTATGTCTCCATTTTAATGAACAGCTCAGTCGGTGTGTCTCACAAGGAGGAGCTGCCTCTCATGTATTTAATCACATCAAAAACAAATCTAATAATCTGTCACTTACTTCCTAAAATCAGGCAGTTTGGAATGAAGTCAAATTCATTCATGTCAGCAGAGAAACGTTGTTGCCTGGTTAATAATCCAGCGCTCTGTTCGTCCCGCTCACAGCTTCAGCTGCTTCAGATGCAAAAATATTTAAACATGAAGTTTAATGTATTAAACCTTTTGTCTTCCTTTAAATAATGAAATGGCTTAGAGTTGTCCAGCTGAACTCTGGGAAAATGCTTCTCTGTAACCTGATAAAACCTGTTCTAAAAATATTTAAGTCACTTTCTACAAATTAAATTTAGTCAATAATCAAATCAAGCTGCTATTTAAATCTGGGAAAACAACAACTGCCCAGGCAAGTGTGACAAGCGCAATGTGCTTTACTTAAGTCGACCATTTCAGTCACAACATGTAGGTCACACAGTTTTCGCTACATATTGTGTTGTAAAACTATTCATTTGGTGTTCAAACAGAAGTTTCAATGTTGAAATCTTTAAAGTTTTATTTCAAAAATTGAAAAAAAATTGTGCAAGGAGGAATATTTCCAGCATCCATTTTCACATACACGACTAAACTAATTAAATGATGTTTTTATTCCTTAACATTTGGACTTGTTTCATTGATTTATTACGTAAAACCAAATGCAATCTCTCAGTATTAATATGAACATGTTTCTCTGAATGTAAATGTTCTGAATAAGGAAGTTTTAACTGAAACCTGGGTTTCCTTATTCTCTCCATGGTTAATATCTCCATGGTTACTGATCCTTGAGCTGTAAAGTCTTGACTTTTTTTAAATAGCTCATCATTTTGTCTTCCAGAGGATGAACATGGAGTCAGGTTGGTAATTGTTAAACGTTCAGTGTGCAGCCTGCTGATAACACTGAAGATAAAATGATGGAGGAAAAAGCCTAAAGAGAAAACTTAATAAAGTCTCTGACTTTTTATGGACCGCTCTTTAATGATTGAGTAAAGGTCTAAAGTAAAAGTATCTTTTTGAAAAGGTTAAATTAAAGCCCATCAATTAAAAAATGACCCTGCTGCTCATCTGACTCATTTTCATGTTACTGTAAGTATTCAAGCTTTTGCTTGATTGATCTGCATTTCTTTGAAAGACAAAAAGAGGAGCAGGAACATGTTCACCATCTGAAGTGTCACCTCAAGTTCCCTCATCTTATCATAAAATACGGTTCAATAAAAAATGCGTTCGCTTACACAACAGCAGAAACAGACCATGTGATTCTGTTTCAGCCCAGGTGGACCTTACACCCACCTTACACACTGTGGGAGCTTACTGTGCGTCGCGATTCTCATTGGAGAAATTAATGGACCTGAAGATGAGATTTGGCTCAGAAAGCCAGTGAACCCATCCAACCATCCATCCGGCCTGTTCTGCCTCTGGGACAAAAAGAAGAACATTTTAGTTTTATAAAAACTTGCTTCACTTGCTCCTTCGCCTTGTTATTGTGCTATCTTAATGATGTTAGAACTGTCCTCTGCTCTGTCAAACCCTCACTGAAACTTTGCCTGAAGTGGACGTCAGAGTGAATTCTCAGCAGGTTTTTATTTGTGGATGATCATATTGGCGACATTGTTCCTCCTCCTCTAACTTGACTTGCATTACTTACAACTTTCTGAAATTCTTCAAGCCATCAGTTCCTCTAATTCAGGGGTTCTTAACCTTTTTTCAGGTACCGAACCCCCCAGTTTCATATGCGCATTCACTGAACCCTTCTTATTCCAACCCCCCCATGGCACACACAATACTTTGCGGTATTCTGTTTAGTAATGCAGTTATATTAGTTGTGTTACCACCTCACACCACTAGAGGCAGTAGCAACCCTGACAAGATGAGACTAAGAAACAGATTTAGACTATAGAATTTGGTAAAAACTATGAGCTTTGCTGAAGTAAATAAAGACACAAGTTCAAATCCCTGCTGACAGTCGAGCTCCTTCATTCAGTGATTCACTGATTGGATAAGCAATGTAACGTGATCCTCTGATTGGCTAAGCAATGTAACATGATCCTCTGATTGGCTAAGCAATGTAACGTGATCCTCTGATTGGCTAAGCAATGTAACTGATCCTCTGATTGGCTCAGCAATGTAACGTGATCCTCTGCAGTAGTGATGGCAAAGCTGGGCGTCATCACGACTTTACACAAGTGAGTCTTTACCTCCAATACAGAGGCTCCGCCGAACCCCTGAAGACCGACTCACCGAACCCCTGAGGTTCAGTAGAACCCAGGTTATGAACCACTGATCTAATGTTTAAAGATTGTTTGACATCAAGCCCAGATGACAAACAATGATGAGGAGCAAAGTCTCTACCATCTGTCGGTCTGGGAGGATTACTAGGCCATTTCTGAGGCTTTGGGGCCTCCAGAGAACCACAGTGAGTCACAAATGGAGAAAACATGGAGGAGCCTGGACCTTCTCTGGAGAGGCCAGTCTGGATTACTGCAGGCTTAGCTGCCACAGTTTAAGTTAGAATTCATGATTCAACAGTAAAAGACACTAAAATGGCCCCAGAAGAAGGTCATGATAGTAAAACATGGCAGTTGTTGCTTGATTGTTTTGCTGCTTCAGTACCTGGACGAACACAGAATAATTTAGTGGAACTATTAAAGAGATGTATGGTGTATTTTATAAATATTCTGCTTAATGAGCCTTTAAATAATTCATATAAATAATATAATCATATTTACTCTGGTATGTTTTGATGGTAATGTGACCCATAAAATTGGGTCTTGTAATACGGAGCGGTCGCATTATTTACATTTCTGTGCCTCCCACCTGTTAATTCATGGCTGCGTGGAGCAGCTGCACCTGACTGGTGTTTGTTTGGGTTTATCTGCTGTTCACATGTTAAAAGGCTGTGATTTACCAGGAGTGCAGAAGCTTGGTGCTTTCTGAAAGCAGTCGCACATAAAACAGGCAAACCTGCATTACATACAACGGAAACACGTTCTGAGAGGAATGCAGACTCCACCTCCGTTATCTGACATGCAGCTGCGTTAATAAGGAACCTGCAGGTAGCTGGAAGGAGGCAGGAGTATTTACACTGGAAAGGAAAAGGCAGATTTATAATACAGGCCTTAGCGTTGGACAGGTTCTTGTTCTTGTCCCAATTACAGTTTTGTTTGTTTTGTTCAAGAGGAAATATGAGGAGGAATCGCTGCTGCAAGAGATGTAAACAACTCAAACCAGACATTTTATGTATGTGGAACAAATTCTTCTTTTATAGAGTTACATTAAATCACATTTAATTTTCCTATTTTAGGAAAATCAATAAAAGAGTAATAAGAATGATCTGTTAGTTCACCAGGCATAAAAGTTTAAACATTCTTCCATCTTTTCAGTCTGAGGAACAGAAAGTGCATAGAAGGACTGAGAGGAAAGTCTCTCTTTGTACATTTATTTTAAGGCTAATTTAAATCAATTTATGATGATCTGCACATATATTTCTCACTCTGACAAAATCCAGTTTATGCCAGTTATCAAAATAATTTTTATTTCCAAATTGACTGAATGACTTTTATAATAATTTTCAAACTCAAATGTTTTTGTTCATTTTCTCAACATTTATTATCTTTTCCCTTTAAACGGTAGTTTGTGGTCAAATGTTATTAGAAGACCCCCAGAAGACGGTGTTGGTTACGGCCTTTAGAAATATTATTTCCAGCTGGTGAAGAACACAGGAAGGCTGTTAGGTACTGGGCTGTAAGGGTTAAATGATGCTGCATTTAATTATGACAAGTAATATTCTAATTTTAAATGAAACTGCATCTGTGTTTGATGTGGAGCCAACAGGAAAACCTCAGGAAAATAATTGAGCTAATTAAGTCCAAACCGCCAAATGTCTACGTTTAATACTGTATGTGAGGAATACATTTTGCTACGGCTGCAACACGGCTTAAAATATCTTGAGCTCACAAGAGGTGTGAGGAGGAGGGAGACGTCTCGGCTCGTCTTCCTCCCCTCTTCCCCTTAAGGCTTCATTGTTCCCAGGGAATTGTGCGGAGGTGTCTTGAGCTGCATGATGTGCCAAATGTTTCCTTCCTCAAGCTGCAGCTGCATTGTTGCATGTTAGTCTCTGTCTGCATGCAGAGATGGCAGAAAGCTCACGTGTCCTGACAGGAGAATGCAGAGATAGGGAGTTTTCTGACTTCAATCCATAAAGACATGAGGAGTTTTTGACAAACAAGAATGGATGATAAAATGTTTTAACCAGTGGATTACACACCCACACACATTTCTGTAAGATCTTTAATGCACTTACCTATTCTAATAGTTACAGTTGCAGGAGGACAGAGTAATGAATCATGAGGTTTTAGTCCATCAAGCTGCACTGCAGCAGCTCAAAGGCATCAGACGGGAGACTCACTCAGTTTCACTTCCAAAGGAAAAGGAAAAGGAAAAGGACACCAGCACAGCTTCCTGGAGGAGCAGAGACTGACGGATGAAAAACACACTTGAGTTGGTTGATGTACTTTTGGGAATAAAAACTGATGAAAGGGATTGTGTGCAGCACGATGGAAAGGACAAATTGGATATTGGGGATGTAGACACAGAGGGAATTGTTTGTGTTTGTGTGTGAGCGATGTCAGCGTTGGCCTCAGTGAGCGTGACCGACAGTCTCCACTCTGCAGCTGCAGGCGCAGCCCTTTAATTGGCCTAACACAGTTAGCCACTGGCAGGATGATCCACTTCCAACACGGAACGACTTCACTGTCCGGGCGAGAAAAACGCTGAGCTCAAGGTCTTTACCGAGTCGTATGCTAGATGTTTCCTCAAGTTCAGTCATTTTAAACAGAACAAGACACATTAACAGAAAAATGAAATAACATGGAATGCAGGAGTATTTGTGGGCCTTGAACTTTGTTATATTTTACTGACAGACGCAGAAAAAGAGGAAAATGATTAGAGCCACTGGGAGAGAAATCGATGTTTTTTCTGGAACTAATCTGGAGGTAATGTTTAGCTGCAAACTGCATCCACTTTCCTTCCTGCAGCTTCTTGTTCTGGTTCTGCTGGTTTGACTGAAGCACATCCTCATCCTCTCCTTCAAATTTTGATCAGAGCCTTTAAAATGTAATTCCTTCATGTTGCAACAGCCCAGGTCATCATGAGATTCACATTATTGGTTCTCCAGTAAGGAACCACAGTGAGATCAGTTCAGACCTGATCTCATTAAGCTGCTGCCACAAAAGAGGGAGAATGAGAAAGGCAGCTCTCCAGAAAGCCTTTGGGATATTGAGGCAGAGGTATCTATTTTAACTGTGACGGTTTACTGAGGGCAGCTGAGGTAAGAAAGGAGATGGAGTGGCTAAGTGGCAGAGCAGAGCAGATGGATGGCAGATATGGACTCACTGTAAAAGAGCTGCTCACTGTAGGCCACTAAAGAGACGCCCTGCTGTTATTACGGCCTGCGTTTTGCAGTGCAGAACTGTGGAGCTCCTGTGCATGAAATGTGCATGTTTGATGGCAATAAAACTATTTTAGGAATTGTTTCCACTAGGGAAGCACTTACTGTAGTTTTTTGGCTGTTCCCTGATTACCAGTCTTTAAAAAGCCTGACCTCTGACCTTCATTGTATTCTGCATATTCTGTTAGGGTGTGAAAACTTTGATTTGAGTAGAAAGACAACTGAACTAAAATTCAACAGTAAACTTTAGTCTCATAAAAGGACTTTTCTTGCTTATACTGACTTCAAGGGAAGATTAGACTCCAGTGTGGATGGGCTTCGTATTTTGAGGAGCTGCCTGCTGATTGCTGCCTTCAACCCACTGGAAACCTTTGATAGCTCAGCCACCCTGCTGGTCGGTAAGCAAGGAGTGAAGAAACATCCTCTGTGAAATCCAAAGCGTGTTTTCATGGTGGGGAAACAGAGAGTGATGGAGACCTAGCTTAGCAGCAGAATGAGGCCATGTTGAGACAAACATCCTGCTGAAAACCTCTTTCTGCTTTGTAGACGTTGACACAAAGAGACGATGAAAACATGAGACTAACTGTTAAAAAGACAGTCTTTCTTGATGATCTGTTGATCTTACATGAGGTCAGATCTGTGCGTCATTATTATAATGTCGACTCGTTGGGTTGGCTTTAAGTTTTGAAGCAAGATCTGAGCATTGAGCTGATTTTAACAGCAGTAAAGAACAGTTTTTACTGATTGCAGGAAATTGGCTTTAATGTGATATGTAAAATCTAACCAGTTAGCTTGGTTAACTAGCAGCTGTTTTAATGTTTAATTTCTGACTGTCATTTCTCAGAGTTCCCCTTGTGATGGAGTTTTAGTTTCCCTCCCATGTTTTTCTTGGAAAACTTTAGAAATTATAATGAAGGTAGAAAAAACTAAGTTCTCCCCAAAACCTTTTCTGGCATTTCATTAAATTAAATTCAAATTAAATAGTTTGAATTTGGTGGGAAATCCCAATTGTTCTGTGGCTGCAGTATTTAATAGGGCTACAGTGATACAATAATCTCACGATACAATACGATGCACAATATTCTGCCCACAATACGATATATATCGCGATATTCAGCAAAAGATACAATTCAATACACTTTTCTGACAGATTTTAGAGGGACAGAGTGATTTTGGTGACATTTTGTGACTGTTATAAAGTTGGACTGAATTAATTTAACTGAAA
>CAEGAF010128748.1:0-30942 GCA_903067075.1 Micropoecilia bifurca
AATCCAACTTTATAACAGTCACAAAATGTCACCAAAATCACTCTGTCCCTCTAAAATCTTTCAGAAAATCGCAAAAGTGTATTGAATTGTATTGTTTGCTGAATATCGCAATATATATTGCATTGTGGGCAGAATATTGCGTACCGTATCGTATCGTGAGATTATTGTATCATGACAGCCCTAGAGCGCAACGAACAAGGGAGACAGACTAGTTACACACAACAAGGATCCAACAGGAGACAAAGACAACAGGTGGACTTAAATACACATGGAGGATAATCAGGAAACTGGACACAGCTGGGATCAATCAACAGGAAGGACAGGACAGAGACTCACAGGGAAACAGGACAAAACACAGAAAATCTCAAAATAACTACACAGAAAACACTGATCACAACAAATGAACCCTGGACACGTAGGCATTGCTAACAGGTAAAACCGTTGGTAGTGAACAGCTTTTTGCCCTGCAGCAGAGTCGGGGTGGGATCCTGACGTCACGCTGCAAAAGGTCAGGAGGAGTTTAATTAAAGCAAATAATTCCTCCACATTGATGGAAATGTACCAGTTCCATTATAACATGGGAAAAATGTTTAGTTATTAGGACTTAAAGGTTTGATCTCAATATTTCATCTCAATATAATTGTGATAATGAAATGACAATAAAAACTTTTCATTGCTTTGTTTTCAAGGTGACTGTATGCCTGTGACTTTAGAGTATTAATAGCCCCACAAACACAAATACTGCTGCTGAAAACCGTTTGTAAAACTCTTCTTTAGAACAACACTCTCATAATGATGCACTAAAACTACATCCTGTAAAGGTATTTAGTCATATTTACAAATTTATTGAGATTTATTAATGCTCTCATTGCATAGAAAATAGTAAAAATAACAATCCTGATAAACTGAACAGCTTTTTAAAAAAAAACGTCACTAATTGAAATTCTGATCATGACAAGAAAGGAATCATGATATATGATAAACGATGCACTTTTTATAAGTGAAATAATCTGTCAATGGAACTAGTAACTTTTCATGGATATTAAGGAATTACTGACTTAAAACAAACTCCTATATCTTACTGAAAAGCCTGTTATAAGTTAGTTTTATCTTGTTTCAAGTGTACTAAGATATTTGCTCTACAAACTAGACCTAAATTACTAGGTAAGATTTTGTGTTTTTACAGTGTAATGATTGTTCCTGGTTCTGTAAATACACTTACGGCTCTGAGACGTCTTCAAACTGCAGCCTGCTCTCCTCAGTCTTCTAGAAAAACTGCACAGCCTGATAAGAAGAGAGAGAAAGAGCAGAGTGAGCTTCGGTTTTAGCTGCTGGTCACACCCAGACAGCAATGAGTCAATAATGATGTAACACCGATTTGGGCTGAACTGGTTTCACATTATGCTGATGGTCTATTATGATCAACTTAACTTAAATAATCCTGTTCCATTGCCCAGGTCACTCTTTTAACTTAATTACATTTTCATCTTGGTTGGTTAAACGTAAAAAACAAGAATGATGATCTTCTGATCCTCAGGGAAGTCGGAGAAGCTTGAAGGATTCTCACAAAATAAAAATCTCAACTCAAGCACAGTTTTTGTTAAAGTTAAAATAGTTTCTGAGTTCAGCTTAAAACCTTTAAACATTCCAGGCAGGAGGAGAGAAAATTACTTTGGGCATAATTTGGTATTTGCAAGAATTTGAAACAAAAACATTCATTTCCAGTAACTAAAGTTATTTCTGAGTTGGAACTAAACTTTAAATGCAATTCAGGTATGATGCACATAAATGTGACTTAGCTGCATTTTCACAAAGCAGGAGTGAGAGCTCTAGATTTTAATCTAAACATATTTTCATGAACATGCTTTGCTTCTGTCTCACTTTGTTCCACTTCAGCTGAAGTTGACTGAAGTTGGAAAATCCAGAAAAATTTGTCCCAGATGCCAGGAAACAGATAAAAAAAATGCAGCTGGACATGTCCAGACATGTCCTTCTGCAAACCTGGAAACTTTGGAGGAAATCAAATTATGCCCTGCAAATACATCAAATCTTACCAACTTTTCCCGTCTGGTTTCTATGCAGGCATCTCCGAACATTTGATATAAGACAAAACTAACTTTACAGCAAGATATAGGAGTTTGTTTAAAGCAAGTAATGCAGTCATGCTGGTTAAAAACTAATTATAAGTGACATAAATTGCCAGTAGAAAATAACTTTTTAATTCAGAGTATGGGAAACATGTGTTCCGATGGCAGATTATTTCACCTATAATTAGAACTCTCTCTAAAACAATTGCATTAAAAATTAGACCAAAAATACTGGTAAAATTTGGTGTTTTTGAAGTGAGGGACAGAATTAAGAGTCTAAGGTCCCTGCAGCTGGCAGGTGTGTATAATTTCAGGTGTGTTTTATTTGCATTGTGTTGCTCCCAGTCTGGCTGATGGAGGAGCTGCAGCAGCGTTTACCCGCCTCTCCTCCTCCTCCACCTCGGTCAATATCAGAGCAGCAGGCGCGGGACGTGATTAAGTACAAGAGGTTAAACTTGCTGGACCAGCCGCGCATTTTCCAGTGAAACTCAGCAAGTAACCACAGCAACGAGACAATGGAAAATAAACTGTCAGCTGGTTTGTGTCTCCCTGCCTCTGCTGATGTCGCTTCGTTCCCGGGGGGGTTTATCAGGCCGGACCGCAGAGGCTGCGGGCGGCAGATTAGGCCCATTACCGGCCCGATCCACCAAACAGCGCCGAGGGAAGAACTGCAGGCTGCTAACGAAGACGTTTCCAGAAAACATTCAAACTCCCAGCCTTCTTTTTCATTGTATTAAAGCTGCAGGATGGGACTTTTATAAAAAAATAAAATATGCTCTTTACATACAGTGTCACCATGTGGTAACAGTTTAATATGAGACAGATCATCTGTGAACAGATCGATCTCCTCCACCTCCTACCTGAGCTGCTATTGCGTCTAAAGAAACGCACCAACGTAACCAACCAGAGGCCAGTTTTAGTGCTGTCAATTTTTTAAACTTTTGATCAAAGCTTCAGTTAAACTTCCCACAATCCTTTGCTGCATCATGTTCACATGACCAAACAAAACTACATGACCAAGTTCCTGCTGAAACAGAATCGAGATGGGAATAATATCAGTCGTTCTGCTTATCGGACCGATAGCGATGTTAGAAAAATTACTAATATTGGCCGATACGGATGTCGATGCCGATATATCGCGCATCTGTTGAATTTAAATTGCGTCTTTTTGTAACTGTTGTTTTCACATTTTGAACACTGCTGGAGAATCCTGACATGACACCAAAATCTAAATGTTTCCAGTCTGGAGTTCTGCAAACTCTTCACTAATGTGGCGATGAAAACTAAAGCATCCCACATTTTACAGACTTTAAATTTGTAATAAAAATAAGCACAATTCTGGATAATTTTCCACAATTCCACAATTATTTGCTATTTTGTGTTTATTAATAAAAATCCCTGAAGTTTGTGACACAATGGAAGAAAGCATAAGAATAACGTTTTCACTAAAGTGTGGCCAAAAATATGAACATTCATTTTAAAATACCATCGTTAAAAGGTTTTCTGCAAAGATTTAAATATCCTCACATGGTCAGGGTCATATATTCCTGCAAATGGAGGCAGAAGGTAAAGCTTTTACACTAACTGAATCTGATTTGTGTGAAAAATCTCCATCCTCGCTGCTCAGCGTCTCCCTTCCACACAGAAGTGCTTTAAATAAATCACATTTTCAGAAACAGGAACCTCACAGAACAGAGCTGATTGGGGTTCATGTTTTATCCTGAGTTATGGAGAAAAATGTGGTGTTCACTAAAAAACAAAACAAAATCTTACCAAATACTTTTGTCTAATTTACAGTGGAAATAACTTAGTACATTTGAAATAAGATAGAACTAACTTAAAAGTAGCTTTTCAGCAAGCTAGCAGTTTGCTTTAAGTTAATAATTGCTGAATGCAGATTTGTTTTTTTACTTAAAACATTTTCAAGTTTCAAAAGAAAAAACAGTGGAAGTACTGTAGTGCTTTTTGCATATATTCAAGAACTTTTGTCTTAAAACAAGTTTATTTGTCTTTCTTGAAGATACTTTTAAGTTAGTTTTGTCTTATTTCAAGTGTGCTAAGATATATGCAATAGAAACTAGACAAATATTGCAATTTATAATAAAAATTCATGTTGTATTATTGTTTTTATCTGTTTTTAGATGCTGTGAATGTTTTTATTTCAGACTGGATGGGAGATGCTGTGAAGATGCCTGGAGCTCAACACATCTCCAACTTTAACAGATTACTTTAAATAGAAATATCAGTAAATGTTAGAGTTGAGTTTCATTGGTGTTTATTCCTCTAATTCCTATCAAACTACCTGGAGGACGTCTGAGATTTTAATGTCACGCGGATAAGAGTTTACATCTTAGATTTGACAACAAAGGTTTTAGGGAAAGTTTTCCTAATAATCTAAAAACCTGGGAGTCGTGATGGACTCTGACCTGAACCTTCGGAGCCACAATAAGACAGTCACAAAGTCGGCCTTCTATGACCTGAAGAACATCTCTAGAGGACTGATGTCTCAGCGAGATCTAGAGAAACTCATCCATGTGTTTAGCCTTAGTCACATTGATCACTGCAACAGCGTCTTCACATTTTCAGAAAACTGTAAAACAGCTGAAACACAAGTGCCTTTAAATCTCAAATTAAAACCCACCTATTTAGAGTTACTTATGGCTAAATTAGGGTAAGAGTGCAGGTTTTTAAAAATTCTATTTGTCTTTCTGTTTATTCACTGTCACATGCTGTTTTAATTTTAATTATGTAAGGCACTTTGAAATGCCTTGCTGCTGAAATGTGCTCTACAAATAAAATTTGATTGATTGATAATAATCCTACAAATCAGAATGGGGACCATGCATGTGGTTATAATGAAGGAGGAGAACATTAACTCAAGAACAAAATAAGAAACACTTTGAAATTCAACACAAACACATAAACATTAAATTATTCTTTGCATTTTGACTTCTAAATGGGTAAAAAAAATATATATATACATTTTCAAAACCCTTTCAAATAGCTTATAGTTGTTTTATGAACACATGTCAGAATAAAAGATAGATATAAGCCAACATATAAACAAACAAGATGTGGTTTGATATCCAGACTAGATGACATTTATTTCAGTTTTAAGACATGAGACTTGATTTGGGTTTAACTTGTAAACATCCCTGGTACATGGCAAACTGTGACAGGCCTTTATCTGGCCGTTTTATTTAAAACTTTAGCAAAAAAATATTAAACTCATAGAAACATCTTTAAAGAACTTTAAAAAAGTCTGAGGAAATATTGAGCAGCATCACAACATTTAGAGAAAATCTGGGTAAATACACAGAAAAAAGATAGAAAACTCGTTTCCTTCGACATAAACAGAGAATATGTGTAAAGTTTTTTGATAAAAGAAGGAACGGCTGATTAGAAACATATTTATGGGAGCAGCATGAAGAGCAGCACACAGTTCTGGTTTCATTCTGCCAGTTTACCCAGTTCACCGCCCAGTCTGACCACTGCGCCGGAAATCCCTCCGCCCCGTTAATGCACCTCTTAATGTAAAACCTATCGATCAGTCCGCGCTACAGGCCCAGTAATTGGATCATTTTACAGCAGAAGGCCGCAGAGAAACAAACAAACAGCGCATGTTAGCTGATCTGCGGCGAGTTTCTGCGCAGCGCGACGAGGAGCGAAAAGTTCCATCAGACACTTCCTGGAAAAACTGAGCTGCCACCAAAACCCCCGAAAACTTTTATATTTAGATTTAGACCGGAAACATCCGGCGGATTCTTTCCTTCGCTCATCCAAATTCAAGACATAGAGCTGCGTTTTTATGGAATTTGCGCTTAAAGCCAAATAAATGCGCCGAAATGGGGAAATGACTCGATTATGTAACAACAGACTGGAATGAGGTCAGATCGTCAGAATCGATCCGATTATAATCCAACCAAACCGTCGCATCTTTTTTCTATCTTTTCTATGAAAGATTTGGACCAGAAACAGACTCACCTCTTAAAGTTTGCGGAAGAAATCTAAAGTCCAGCCTGTTTGTCTTCCTATTGGTCATGTGGCTCTCATGTTACAGGGAAGAGACGCACCCTGCCTCACTGACAACTAGGCTGGTGAGAAAAGGGTGTTGCTGCTCAACCCAGCTGATAAAATGGCCCCTTTACTGCTAATGCCTAAAATTAAGGAACAACTTACATATAATCAAGTTTTTAATGAGGGTTAGATCCCAAGAATGGGATTAAATCTCAGATTAATGATGACCAGATGACAAAGACTGCCTTATTCTGTTGTTTATTACAAATTAAAGTGAATTATACATATAATTCTGATTGTACTTGGTTTGTCCAGCTTTAACATATTGCACCAAAAGCATCATTTATGTATATATCATTAACAAACATAAAAAAGATAACTTCTTCACATTCTACATACTCTGCGCTATAATAAATCATCTAAATTATCAGACTAATGGCTCACCTGTTCTGGAGCTTTTAACCAGACATCTGATCTCCTGTAAAAGGGAAATTCTGAATTATTCTAATGTTCATTCTAAATATAAAGTAGAAGCTCTGAAGGTGGATTTTACTTTCATTCAAACATTGACAATGAGACTCAGACCTGATGGACCAGAACATCAAAGCTTATGAATACATGAAAGAGACAATAAGTTGTGGTTTTCAGATGGTGGAAGATCATTGAAGCTGCTGATCCCACCTGGAAAAAACCCCAAACTGACGTGTTGGCTTCAGTTTGGTCTGCACTTTCAGGTTTAAAGTCGATTTTTTGATGCTTAACATTAATTACCAAGCTGCTACACAAGATAAACTGCAAATTATATTTATATTTATTGTCATTTGTTTACATTTATTTTGCCTAAACAGATAGATCTGAGTTCATAATTCTGCCAGAGCCTTATCTTACTGGTTTATTTCAGATTTTCTGTTGCATTAAAGCTAATGCTAATGCTAAAGCTAATGGGCAAGTCCAAGGTCTGAGTCTGGGCGGATATTTTAAATCTTAGAACAACTCAAAAATAAAACGTTCGCAAAAATAAAATAAAAAACCTGCAAGAAACATTTTAACAATCACATTCTCAGTGCAAAAAGGTCTTAAAATGGTATGTTTTTTTATTTTTACACCAACCTCACTGACCACCTGAAGCAAATCTGATCCAAATTGTTTCTAAAGTAGCTTTTCTGTAACCTGGAACCAGATTTCTGGCGTTTCCTGGACTAGCCGTAGGCTTCAGTACCTTTCTTTAAGCTAGTTGTCTGAAACTCCAGTCCTCAAGTCTCAACGTTTGGATGCATTCCTGCTCCAGCATCTCGGTCAGACCAATAGTTAATGACCAGGCCTTTACAAAGCTTACAATAAGGAAGTAATTCCTTATTGTAAGCAGGGATGCATCTAAAAGTTACAGACCAAATGAACCCAGTAAGAGGTAAACAGAAGCTGCCTTCTTCTGATCAAAGAATCTCAACACAGTTCTGCTGATAATTAAAACATTTTGACAGCCTTTAATTACCTGTTATGCTCAACATGTTGTTTCAAACTCTTGACAGAAATGAATTAACACCATAAATGAACCACAGATCTGTTGTAGGCATGTCCATTGTGGAGTGGGTCTGAATGAAAGGTGAAACGTCTGGTAGATATCGAGCTTCCTGCTTAATGTCGACTCAAACGACATGAATGCAGGAAGCTGGCTCTGAAATTTTCTATGAAAACCATAATTTGCGTAAGAGGAAACATTGAAAAGAAGTAGGAAGTTCTGCGAGACAAGGAATCACGAAGCAGTACCCAAAGCAGATTATACACCATAAGATACAGATCCATATAGACTAGATGTCCTAGAGTCTCTCCTCTGAGTGTCTACTCTGGATGGATGCACAGGTAGGCCCGTTTGTGTTTGCCGTAGTAGTAGCAGTCCTCCTTGAAGTTGTTGGTCTCCACCACGGCCTTGTAGTGGCTCACGGCGTGGACCAGGCAGTTGGGGAAGGTCTTGTTCAAAGACAAAGCCACCGCCATCATGTTTCCCTTCAGCTTCTGCTGCTCGATCTGCTCCTGGATCTGACTCTTGTTGATGGGCTGCGGGTCGACGCAGAACGACACCACCACCTTGATCTTGTTCTTGGTCAGAATGTCAAACCAGTTGGCTCCGCCGCTGCCGTGGTACTTCTTCCCCGCCAGCCAGTTGAAGAAGAAAATGCGCTCCCGGTCTCCGAAGGCCCGGACGGACCAGCTCACCCAGTCGTACTTTTTAACCAGCAACTCCAGGAGGGATTTGGCGAAGTCGGTGTCGACGGTGCCGGGGTTTTCCTGGAGCTTTTGCTCCAAGTCTGTCTTGGCCTGCGTGGCGAAGTTCTCGGTGCAGTCGTCCACGGCCGCTTTCATGCGTTTCTCCACGTCCTCCATTCGGTCTTGCCACTTCTTGACCATCTCCTCACCGACGATCCCCTCCTTGAGGGCGGCGTGGCCCATGACGGCGATGATGCCGACCACGAACAGCTTCTTCAGCCGAGCGCAGAAATCCTCGACCGCCCTCCTGCCCCGCTGCTCGGTGGAGAGCACCGTGTCCAGCATGGGGTCTCCGGCCATGTTCTCGCCCTTGACGGCGTTGTAGAGGGCGTCCAAGTTCAGGTCGCCGTCCGTGTTCTCGTAGTGGCTCAGGAACTTCTCCTTCTTCTTCTCCCTGAACTTCGGCTTGGCGTTGACAAAGTCCTGAAACTTTTCGTACTGACTTATAATCTGCGCCTCCCGGTCAAAGTTCTGCTTGTTCATGGACGTTTTCTGCAGCTCCAGGGCGAGTTTGTCGATCTCGTCTTGGATGCCCTCCAGTTTTGAGTTGACCTTTTCGAACTGCTGAGTCAGGTAACGAGCTTCCTTGCCGTCCGGGTTGCTGAGGAGTTCGGCGGAAGCCACGAAAACGGCCTCCAGGATGGGGTGAAGCTGGCCCACGGTGGCGGCCAGCACCTCGGAGGCTTGGCCCATGATCTCCACGCCTTTCTCGATCTTGTCCCTGTTTTCAACGAGCCAGTCTGCCACACTATTCATCTCTACGTTTGTCACAGTAACCAAAACTAATCAGAAATCCAGAGAGTTTGCTGGTGCCTGAAAGGAGAGAAAACATGGGGAAAAAAACCTTGTAAAGTTCATTATAATGAGTTATTTAAACCTACTTTCAAACTTTCAGTGTCTAGCTTTCATAAAAAATGTTTTTCTTTTCTTTTTCAGATATTTGTTGAAACTGATCAGATAATCTGTGAAAAGATTGATCTCCACTTTCTCCCTGAGCTACAACTGCTGTCTGCAGAAATGCATCAAAATCAACCATTTAGAGCCAGGAGGTGGGGCTTAGCGCTGTCAATCAACCTCATGTATGCACCGTTCAATGTTCTAATGGTGGAGAAACAGCTCACAGTTACAGGGAAACCGTTTGTCTGCCGTCATCAGTGGCTGTGCTCACCTTAGCATTCATGACAGAATGTGCTAGCTGCAGCGTAGCAGAGAGCAGCGCCACGCAAGGGGTGATTGACAGCGCTAGTTAGCACTGGCAGAAGGCATACTAAACTCATGACATGGCGACATTTTCGATAAATATGTTAAAAAATGTTTTATAAAGTTACAAACTGCAGCTTTAAGAGTCAAAGTAAACAGACAGGTGACGCTAAGCGTTTTTCCTAGAGGACAAACGAACACTACAATAAACGAAAGGCTTGATCATGTCAGTACATGTTGGCATCCAGTTTCAAGCCGCACCCTCACAGCCACACTTAATGACAGGGACTCCATGGCTTTGACAAACATCACAAAAAAACTCAAAAAGGACAAATGATTCCCTTCTGCACAGAAACAGAACAGAAATCACCGGTGATGCATGTACAGATGGATTATGATGTGAGTTATTGCACAACGTAGCAGCCCTGTGGGAACGTTACTTTACTGCCCCAACAGCCAAGGCCCAAAGCAAACACAGATGTTCAGAGCAGGAGAGAATCAGGGTTTATATCAGCAAAATCATTTGTTTTTCAATGTAAAATACTCTGGAGAGATGAGCTCAATCATTTCATGAACCAGGCACACCCAAATCTCTCCCGCTGCACTTGTTCATGACTTTAACCGCCCCTCTCTCTTCAGCTTAATTAGCACCAAGTCATCTGAATGCCTCTCAGTCCTAACATGGAGGAAAGTCCAGATGTGTGTGTAGCAACAGATCAATTATTACAGCAGAGATGAGATCACTGGTGTCTTTTTCAGCCTTTTCCTAACGTCGTGCTAATTAGATTCACATTATTCAGTCACATGTCCTTTTACAGACATCCACATGTGAGCCAGCTGATGAGAATAAAAACAGTTAAAGCCAACTTTAAAAATTTAAAATGACGCAACACGCTCAAATTTACGATTAACGTGTGATTGTATTATTTAATGCTGGGAAATAAGGTCATATTTAGGAAAAAGTTTAGTTTGTTGGAGCTGAGCTTATCTAATGAAAAGGAAAAAAAAGGCGAGTCCGTCTGAGCTCTTGATCAAACACTGGTCAGGTTATCTGCTTCAGCAGAGACCGCAGAAGTGTTTCAGAAAACCACAGCAGAGAACGGCGCTTCACTGAAAACCATCTTACATTTACAATTCAAAAAGGAAAAAAAGCAGCAAAAATTCTGGTTTCTTTCACCGTTTCTGTGCTTTTCTCTACAAAACAGTCATGATAAGAAAACTGAAACTGTAAAACTGCAAGTAACTGAATAAAATATTAAATTAGTCCTTTCTTTCTTTCTCTCTTTCTTTCTATCTTTCTTTCTTTCTTTCTTTCATTCTTTCTTTCTTTCTTTCTTTCTTTCTTTCTTTTTTTCTTTCTTTCTTTCTTTCCTTCTTTCTTTCTCTTTTTTTCTTTCTATCTTCATCTTTTCCTTTCTTTCTTTCTTTCTGCTAAATAAACAAAAAAAACTCACCTTTTTGGCTAAATATTCCAGTGGCTGC
Source organism: Micropoecilia bifurca (assembly GCA_903067075.1). Classification (NCBI taxonomy): domain Eukaryota; kingdom Metazoa; phylum Chordata; class Actinopteri; order Cyprinodontiformes; family Poeciliidae; genus Micropoecilia; species Micropoecilia bifurca. The sequence goes on from CAEGAF010128748.1 coordinate 11,052, forward strand.
AGTCCAGTTATCCAGAAGTCCAGCTGCGCCTGTGAGCACCAGCTTCCTTGGGATTTATTTATACTGTCTCTCTCTCTCTCTCTCTCTCTCTCTCTCTCCCTCTCTCTCTTTCTCTCACCCTTTCTCTGTGCCTGTCTCTCGTCACTCCTCCTTTTGAAATTCCTCCTCCATCCCGTTCCAGCATTCCTCCAGAACCCAGTCCACAGAGCCTGACACAGATAACATTCTGTAAACACTCCCCCATGCAGGGACTCTGTGCACCCTGGGAAAATCTGCTCCGATGTGATGGACAAAGAGAGAGAGGGGGAATAAAAAGGAGACCAGTCACTGCAAAGCTCGGAAAAGTGGCCCATCAGGACAAAAAGCTTCTTGTTGCGGCTCAGACGTGTTGCCATGGACACCGGACCGGCTTCTCTGAGCTGGGCTCTTTAAAACCGACCCGGCTGAGGAAATCCACTCTACTCTCTGATGCGATCCAGTAGAAAATGTTTCCATTCTGGAAGAGACACAATTACACATCGTAGTTTTGTTTCTCAGTCCTGTTTTTGTTGCTGACTCAAAAATTTGACTCTTTGTTATCTGGAATTCAGTTTAAACCGGCAGAGATAGCATTGACCCAAGAACATTACACCAGAATTTCTAGTGCAAATATCTTATTATGCCTGAATTAAAACAAAACAAACAAACAAGTGGCTTTTCAATGTGACACTGGAGTTTATTTCATTTAAATATTTCCTTAAAATTTATGAAAAGTTCTACTTCCAGTGGAACTGGTTCTTTTTTAACTCAATGACCTGAAACAAACTCATATATCTTGCTAAAAAGTAACTTATAAGTTAGTTTTGTGTTATTTAAAGTGTAATAAGATATTTGGACTAGAAACTAGACGAAAATACTAGATATGATTTTACTTTTTTGCAGTGTCTTTAATCTGTTACTGTAAGATTTCCTCAATAATTAAAGGTTGAAAATTTCACACAAAGTGTCTCAAACAAAACTTGACCTAAGATTAAGTTTTATTTTTACAGTTTACCCCATATTGCATCTAAAAAAGCAAAGATAACTGCAATAAAAAGTCAAAATTTTCATCCATTTTTATTAACTTTCCAGAAAATATGTGGAAACATTGACCTAAATCTCTGAATCTACTCAGTTGTGATGGATGTAAGCGTAACGAAGAGTCCTTGAGTCACAGCCCAGGCTGGTGAAAGACAGTCTCTGTCTCTGAGGATCCACCATGACGGCCTCAGTGTTTTACAGCCGGCCTTAAATGGACGGGAAGCGGAGGAAACGATGGCCGTAGCAAACTGGAGCTGGTCAGCAGATCGTGTTCCTGTGTCACATCTCACACTCAGCTCCGCCATCGGAAAGCAGACACCAGCTTTCGCAGGGACTCAACAATATGTGGTAGAATAGAGCAGCAGAGGCCAGACTGTCCCGCCGAATGGCTTGTTCTGCTGCAAGTTTGTTTTCTCTGAAAGAACGGAAAGAAAACCCAAAATGCTCTGACATTTTGGAGCTTTGATCAAACAATGCGGAGCATTTCCAGCATCAGAGAAACGCTGAGCTTGTTGGAAAATCTGAACCTTTGTTGTTTGTGGTTTCAGGACTTTCAGGTGGAAACATTGATGGAAATACTTGAGATAATGAGAGCCAGCTGAGGGGAGGGAGGCAGAAAACCGCTGGCTTCAGGTGCAAAACAGTCATAAGAACATCATCAAAAAAATCATTTGATTTTTTAAATTTGATAAAACCGACATTTTTAGATTAGCAAAAATGAGTCGAACTTGATACACTATAAAAACACAAAATGACGGCGAGTATTTTTGTTCTTATTTCCAGTGCAAATACCTCAGAACACTTGAAAGAAGGAAAAACTAACTTAGAAGTAACTTTTCAGAAAGATATAGGAGTTTGTTTTAAGTCAATAATTTCTTGATCTATTGATTTACAAAAATATATTCATGTTTTGAAAATATTTTAATTAATTTAGATGCACTTTTTATATTACTCTCTTCTGATTAGCTTTCCACCTGAGCTCTGCAGAGACTGAAAACCACCTCATACCAACCAGAATGTATCCAAGCCTGGAAAGTTGAGTGGAAGGAAAAAATATGATATAAAACGGCGCATAAGCAAAATAGAGAACTACAGCCTTGAAAAGATTGTGAAGCAAAGTCCACTGATGAGAGTGAGGAAGTTTTGCAAAGAGCGAATGGCAGCTGGAGTCAAAGCGACTGCCAGACGGAACCAGAACCGTCACAGTCCAGGAGCCATTTCATCTCTGGGTTCTGGTCCACTCAGTTTTTAAAAGTCCAAAGTTACAGCAGCCATGGATCAGGACATGTTACAGAACTTTATTATTACTTCTGCTTCAAGCTTTATGAAGATAATCTTCCAGCAGGATTTGGTACTGACCCACAATGGTAAAAACACCAGTACCTGCTTCAGTCACTATGGCAACACTGTGCTTGACTGACCTGCAAACTAGTCTGACCACTTTCTGTAATAAATCATAGTTTGGTTTGTGGTCAGACAGAACTACTTTCTCTTGTTTTCTGCTTTATGAACATAGAATAATGTTTCCTTATTCTGCTCCATCGACAAGAGACATTAGATAAACATTAGATTACATTAGATACATTATATAAATGATGGCAAACAAAATGTAACCAAATAATCTAAAATATCTTTGGACACTTGAAAACAGTAACTTACAAATAACTTTTCCACTTGTTTTTAGTCAATAATTGTAGAATATTAATAGAAAGTATTAGTTTCATTGGCAGTTGTTTTCAGTTATAACTCTGGAACAAGTTGTTTTATGTATTTTTAACTGGTTTTAATAACTTTTGCAAAGTCCAGTTCCTGTTTGTGTCTGAAAGCTAGGATGATAAATGACTAAGGAAGCTGTTGGTCGGTTTTATCAGAGTGAAGATGGTTTTTGTTTCCACATCATCATCAACTATATACAATAAATCCTGTTTGCTTTTATGGGATTGATTGGTTATATACTAAAGTAAAAAAGACACAAACTCAAAGGACTGAAGTATAAAACAGAGTTATAACTGTTGAACTGAGTGTTGCACATACCTGATTGCTGCCATGTCATAAAAACTAATTTGTTTGACAGGTTTTCTCCTCCCATCCTCTGCATCATTAAAGTATTGCTTCATTACTGAAAGTTCCTGTGGGAAAGGAGGGATTCAGTAACTGTCGTTCTGGATGTGGTGGACTCCCATGGGAAAATAAATATGGGCGAGGCTTTAAAAAGAAAAACCTGTTCCTGGAGAAACATCCTCCACTGCTGGATCCACCAGAGGCTAAAACACAACAGGAAGAAATAAACAAGTTACTCACAAAGTCACTTTAGATCCAAATGAAATCCAGAGCTTCTGCTTTAAATTAGGTTAATTTCTCCTACTCACTCAAACTGAACTAAAATGCAGAATGAGTGTTTCAATCAGCTGAGACTTTTCCAGCCCTTCAGCCTCTTGTGAGGAAGCATTCAGAGATGAAACCCACCTGTTTAGAGTTGCTTATGGCTAAATTGTGGACATTAATGTCTTTGATGTTTTTTTATGGTTTTTTTTAAATGTTTTAATCTTTGTACCTTTTCTTCTCATCTATTTATTAACTTCTTTTTATTTCTCTTTCACACTGTCTATGTAAAGCCCCCCCGGAAAACGTCCCAGTTAGACGAAGCAATGCGTTTTAACTAAAACTCTGAGGTGTGAGAATCCTTGTTAAATGGCGTTTTAACTAAAACTCTGAGGTGTGAGATGTTTAACTGAAGTCCTACAAAGGGTGCGGGTTTTAATGTTTTTATCTTTATTGATCTTTTTTCCTTTTCTTTTTAAAAAATTCTCCTTGTCTTTCTAAATGTTTATTCAGTCACATGTTGTTTTTATTTTAATTATGTAAAGCACTTTGTAATGCCTTGCTGGTGAAATGTGCTATACAAATAAAATTTTATTGATTGATTTGATTGATAAGATGCTGACAATAGAAATGAATCAGCGCACTGCAAAAATACTAAGTATTAACAAATATTGGTCTAGTTTCTGGTGCAAATGTGTTGTGAATAAAACCAAACTAGTAGGGAGAAAATCAATCAGTAAATTGTTGATATTAATAAAAATAATCTAGTTTGTCTGGCAGATTATTTCACTAATAAGATATTTTTTCATAAGTGAAAAAATCTTACAGTGGAACTATTAATTTTTTTTATCAATATTAAGGAATTGTTGACTAAAACTCCTTATATGTAACTTTGGAAAGTTACATATAAGTTAGTTATGTCTTATTTAAATGTACAAAGTTATTTACACTAAAAACTAGACTGAAAAAAATTTACTTTAGATTTAGTGTTTTTTCAGTGCATCCGTCTTAGTTCAGTAAAATAAAAAGCTGAATATTTGTTTCAGTGTAAAATACATGTAGCAGAATCAGGAAGTGTTTACATCCCTGCTGATGTTTTTTTTTATGTTTTGTAAATAGTCTGCTGTATTTTTTCATTCATATACATGCTGAACATTTTTTATCCATCCTACTTTGTTACACATTTCTCTAAATTTTAGCAAAACAAAACAACTTTGGAAAATGTGAATAAACTGAAGGCGCTCTTAAATCCATATAGGTTAGCCTGAATGAGGAGAAATGGGGCCTATACAAAGTTGCATTACATTAACACCCATAATATTTAAACTTTATGGTGTTGTAAATGTGGCCCTTCTGGCTGTTGGACCTCAGATAGTGGAGGAGTAGTTTGGGTTTTGTTCTGACTGTATTCACAGGATCTGGAGGAGATTTATGATCATCTCTGAGTCATTCATGACGGGTCGCTGTAGACGAACAGTGTAATGCTTTTAAGAGCTATCCGGTAATTAGGTTTAACTCCACTCTGAAACCTAATTAGTCCTTAAAAAATATATGCAAACTTGTTGCGTCAAAATGTTTTTGTTTTCATTAAATTAGGATCTGATACCTCTGATAAGCAGGACACAATAGTTTGATATTTTCCAGCTATTTTAGTCCAAAGTCCATCCATCCAGACATTGAATTTGTTTCATTCAAAAATGTCTCATGCCTTCAGTGGAATATTGTCTGAGTAATCGGCTGGAAAACTTGGTTCCTTTGACGCACACTTTGGTTCTGCTTTTAAGCTCAGTTTTATTCTTACCTTTATTTTAAATTTTTCCTCAGTCAGTGAGTAATTTCCCAAGCTTGTTCTTTTCTAATCTACCTATTTTTCAAGCAGTATTCTCAATCAGTCAAATGTAAATACTGAGTTTCTGACAGGTAGGATTGTCGTACGTTTGAGTTTTCGTCATTTATTGACTGGATTCAGCCGATCAATGTGACATTTTGATTTGGTCTTGGATCCAGAGACCAGGATGTTTCTGTTGCAGCTCTCCAGGCGTTTTGCTGTCCTTCACATCCTCCTGTAAAGATTGCGCCTCATCAGCGTTTGCCTGTCTTGACTTGAACATGAGAATCTGCTGGCTAATTGAGTCCATGGCTTTCTGACCACTGAAAGCTTTTCAACCACAAACCACATCCATCCATTCTTATACACTCCAGTATGACGCTTACGATGGAATCAAACTGCCAACCACTCATTCATGACTGTAATTTCTGGAAATCACAGTAGCTTGAGTTGGAAAACTCAAGGACACAAACTGGAGAGAGCTGCCTTTTATTGAAAAAATGTCTTCTGGATTCAGTCTAGTTAAAGTTGCAACAACTATTTCTTCTGGATTGAATGAATGAAACACGTTAATTCCATTTTTTTCTTCCATTTACTTTGAAAGTGTATTCATCTAAAACCTATTCAGCCTCAACACTTTCTTTCACAGGACGCCTTTGAGAAAAATCCAATACAGCTCATCAAATAACCAGAAAGAAATAAGTTACACCTGGAGATAAAAATAGGTTTTATTTGTCCCAAGCTTCATCTTGTGCCAATAAAAAGAAACCCGGTGGCATTTGGTCGACTCTTAGTTTTGGATTGTTCAGTAAAACTTGTTCTGCAGCTCAGACAAGTTCTCTGATTTGTATTGTTCTGGATATGCAGTAGAGGTTATTGTTTTCAAATCTTCCACTGCAGTAAGTCAGTAATTGTCTGGTGACAATTGATTATGATATGAAAGCTAATTCATTTCATTTTGATGCTCAGGACCAATGATGTGATTGTTTCTCGTGACTTTGAATAAAAGCTGAACCAGGCGTTTTAGGCATTGAGCCACTCTCTAGAGTTTATTTTCCAGCAATCAATATAAGATTGAGCCGCATCACAAGCTAACGCTAAAGACCTGGTGCTAACCATGCTACCGCCTTAGTTCTTTTTAAAAGTGACACAAATATTGAAGAAATGACTTTGGTTTAGTAGTTGTTGTGCTAAAACAAGACGCTAATTGATAAGCTGAATGTTTAAGAAAGTATTTGTTATATTTACCAATTTGTAGATGTGGAATATTTTTAGCTCATGCATGAGAACAAAGAGGGATTATTTAATATTTAATTGCTTTTGTGAGTAAGATAAAGGATTAGCATGCTTCGGTGCTTGCATCACTGTAAACCTATTAGCTTGTATTGCTAATATGGGTTAGCTTGGTTGAACAATAAGCAAATCCAACAGGTTCTCCAGCATCCAGATGAGAACATGCTGATCTGGGTGCGGCGTCTTTCCCAGAGACTTTCACAGGAATCTGATACAAGCTCACCAAGGCTTGGTGGTTGACCTTTAGCTCAGTGGATATTGTTCTCATTTCCTGGATTAGATATTGTTTTTGCTGGATGTTTCCCCAAATAAGTTGCTACTTGAGATCTTGGCTTTGACTAGGCCCTTATCTTTTTCTCCATCCAGCTGATGAAGCAGTTCCTCTCAGCTTCCAGTGGAGGAGCTGGACCTAGAAAACTACCAAATATCCTAATGAACCTGCCAGTTTAATACGATTTGTGGCACATTACACCATAGAGTCAAAGACATTCTCACATTCTCCTCACAGTCCATCTAATCCACTGATATCGTTCATGATGGATTCTATAGTTCTGAGCTGAACAGATCCATCTTCACCATAGCATCCCTAAACCAGTTTAACATGAGTTAAAGTCAATAAATACAGAGACAAAGTCATTAAGTTTGCCTCTGACTGCGACCCCTTCAACCTTTTCCATTAACCCTCACATTTGGCCACGCCCCTTTGAGTCTATTGGCTCCGCCCACCTTGGTGGAATATTTCAAAAATATGCTGGAGACAGATTATTCTTTTTATAGAGTGGATATTTTCTACATTTACTTTTAACAAGTTAATTTACTGATGGTTTCATTGAGAAAAACATGGAAAACTAACAGGAAAGCCATCGGAAACATGTAAAATTAACTTGTTAGCTCAAGAAAACCACTGGGAAAATGCAAAATTAACTTTTCTCAAGAAAACTAACGGGAAAAAGTCCATGTAGAAAACAGTTATCAAAAATTATGAAACCATGTCGGCTGGGCCAGTCAGTACTAAAACACTACAAGAACAAAGCTAATTGTTAAAAAGATCGTGTTACATTGGACCATCCATCCATCCATCCATCCATCCATCCATCCATCCATCCATCCATCCATCCATCCATCCATCCATCCATCCATCCTCTTTGTCCTGCGGGGTCAGGGATGCTGCTGCTCGTCTCCAGTGAACATTTTGGGCGTTTTGGTACTTAGATCACTTAAATAAAAGGACTTTAACTAACAGACACGTTCACACTAAGAGCCAGTTAAATGCTTCAAAGTCCAGTTTAACATCAGTCCTTAAGTCTGGCAGCTTTTCTGTCTTAACAAAACACACATGCACACACATGCACACACACGTACTGCTCACAATGAGGGCGACATTTCAGAAATGCAGCCTGTTTGTGCTAAAACTGTCCTTCATGGATGTTTTAGTGATGAAGTCAGCATGAAGTCAGCAAGGAACGTCTACAGTTTGGGTTTTACAGGCGCTGAGTAACGCCGAGCGATTCGCCTCCCTCTCCTCGCCAGATGTTTCCAGGTCACATGGAGCAGGACACCAGGCTGCAGGACATCAGGCTGCAGGACACCAGGCTGCAGGACACCAGGCTGCAGGACACCAGGCTGCAGGACATCAGGCTGCAGGACATCAGGCTGCAGGACATCAAGCTGCAGGACACCAGGCTGAAGTAACCAGGCTGCAGGACATCAAGCTGCAGGACACCAGGCTGAAGTAACCAGGCTGCAGGACACCAGGCTGCAGGACATTAGGCTGCAGGACACCAGGCTGCAGGACATCAGGCTGCAGGACATCAGGCTGCAGGACACCAGGCTGAAGTAACCAGGCTGCAGGACACCAGGCTGCAGGACATCAGGTTGGATAGAAAGGTTTCCTTAGTCTATTATCCAGCAGAACTCTTATCTCAGTCACTTCAGGGTCGTTTATCTGGATAACAAGGTCTGTTATCTTTAGCTACTTGACCTGTTGGTGTGAAGTCCTCGTTTAAATGACGCCATATTTCATTTATAATCCTGCAGGTTAGCTTTCAACTTGGCTTTTTATTAATCTGTTACGATTCCCTCTTACAGGACACTGATAAAATAATTCTGTGGTGACGTAAACTTAACAAAGCAGAATCTATTAAATCAACAATGCAAATTCAAGTCGGTGTCTTAACACTAACAAATTTTAGCATTGAGGTCAGAAATATTTGTTCAAGACACGAGACATTGGAGTCTTTTTAAGTTCATCCACAAAACAAAACACAGTGTGGTTTATTGTTACTGTGCTTAATTCGGTATCTTAAACGCTAAATATTACCCACAATCCATCAGGTAATCTGCAGTAGAGATTTTCAGATGGCAGAAGTCATTAATGTCTAGTTGTTTTAGGTTTTCAATACTTCAAACACTCAACGGAACTTTTTTTGTTTTTACATGTTGCAATAATTGTTTTTTTTATTTTTAGAACAGATTGGCCAGGAAAGTAGAACAACACTGTCTGATTTACTGAAAACAGTCAACAAACTGTCATTGCTTCCCATATTTTCTGTTAAAGTTTTAGCAAAGAAACAAATGAAAACCAGGAGACAGAAACTGTTTAAATCAAATGTTCTAGGTAATCAGACTGTACTCAGGATTATTAAGTTAACTTAACACTTTACAGCAAATCAAACTTACTACGTTAAACAAGTTGAATAATTCATAGAAAGTTCAGTTTTGCTTAGTCTACTTGACAAAATTAAGTTCATTTTACTTGGATTTTCCTTTTTATGTAGCAAAATAAGTACAGAACAGTTTCAGCTGTTAAACATAAATAAATTATTCAAATTGTTTCCGTCAGTTTTATGTAGATGGAGCAGAATGCTTCTATCAGTGATCGCTGCCATCTGCAGCAGTAAAAGGTCGACTGTCAGCCTCCGTTTCGTCTGTCGCTCCTGTGGATCGATACGAACCCGGCGGGTCGATGTGGAGGAGCAGATACAGGCCCAGGGCTGCTGCATCGATCGCAGGCTTATCCACCCTCAGTCCATCTCTGCCCTTAAACAAGCGAGTCAAAGCACTTTTACCCTGCAAATCTAATCACTCGAACAGAAAAGACTCTTTGATTAATCACAACGTTATGAGTCTCATTGGGTAAAAGCTTCAGTTATCAGAAATGTTAAAGATGTTGCATCAAAGACAAACCAGATTCTGTAGTTTGTATCAGTCTGTGGAACGTCTCTAGAAATATTCAGAGAAGCTTTACAGATGGAACGACGGAGAGAAAACAGAGAGCAGATCAATGCAGTGATGGTTCTAATGGCTGAGGACAGACGCTCCAAAGAGACTCTTTAGGAAAAGGGAAAATCCCAGAAACTCCCAGAATGTTGAGGTGAAACAGAAATCCTTAAACTCAGAGAAATGATACGTCTGTTTGGATCAACAAGCTGCTGCTTTACAGGAATGTGGAACGAGGAATGAGTTTGTCTTTGAGATAAAATCTCTGCTTTGACTCTGCACAGATCACTGCTCTCTTTAAATAGATAACCTAATCGTGTTTCCTATAAATGACCTCAGTATTAAAGCTAATCTGACCAACAAACATCAGTTTAGTTTGAACAGCTTCACTGCAGAATCCAGACTGATAATTAAAGATTTTATGTATTAGTAGTTACAGCCAAAAAGCACATAAGATGTCAGATATGTTAACAAAACATTTAGTATTTTTACAGATAAGCAAAAACATAATGCACATTCTATTTTGTATATATTAATCATTTTAATACATTTTCCTTTGAGATAAAAAATAAAGACAGAGAAAAACAAATTTAACACAATACTGAAAATCATACAGTAAATAGTTACTACTGTTTTGTAACAATAAAAGATTATCAGTAAAACCTGCTGATGAATATAAAGTTTCATGTTTTTAAATGTTTTTATTTAAATCAAGTTAAACCTGCAGTTAAAGTATTAAACCTGAGAATAAAAACTTCAATAAAAAATAATGCAGCATAATAAAACTGGAATAATGTTGAAGAATTATTAAAAATGTTTTTACATGTTTCCTCAAAAAGTAAAGATTAAATGTTATTTTCAGACTTTGCTCTGCAAAACATCAGATAAAAATGAGTAATTGTCTTTTGGAAAATTAAATAACTCAATGAATAAAGGTGACAGTCATTTTGTTTTACAGAAAATAAATCAGAACGATGGACAAAAAAAATAATTTTCATTTGTTCGGCTGATATGGAAACACATTCCTGCCACATTGATTAAAAACGATAAAATACACAATATATTTTTGTTACCATTATGATAATAGTGTTGAGTTTCAGTAATGTCTAGATTACAGAGAATAAAACAGAAGAAAATATTTAAATTTAGAAGAGTTTAAGTTTAAAAAAGCAAACTGCTGATTTAATATGGATTCTGCATTTTAGGTTCTGAATTTTTCAAGCATAAATGATTTTTGCTCCAAACTTCCCCCCAGCAGATGGCGCTAAATGATGCCAAGTTACCAACTGCCCAACATTTTGTTTTGCACATAAAAATGTTTTATTTCATTTTATAGTGGAACCTTGAATTATTTTCTTTCCTGATCAATCCCTCAGCTGTTTCCGATCAGATTTCTGAAAAGAAAAGAAAAGTCTTCTTATCTTTTCAGTGATATTTGTTTCATTGTTACTAATAACCTTTTATTTATTTAACTAGGTGAAAACGTTTCTGTTTCCAACGCTGCAGAGGCTGAAGGAGCTTCAGGAAGCGTCTTCACAGCTGCTGCAGCTCAAACTAAAACTGACTAAAACTTCATGAAATGGGATCAAGGTTCTGAAGGTTCTGCTGATGTTTTCAAATTAATCTCAGACTCTCTGTGACCATGTGGCGTTTCCTGGTTTTATCCGCCTTCGTTTCCGTTTTCTCAAGCTTTTACTCATTTACCTCCCGCCCCCATGAGGTCATCAGCTGCTCCTCCTCATCGCTGGACTCACACCAACCAGACGGGGGACTTTCTGGCCTGCTATTGTTGTTTTCTCTGAATCATTACAGCATTTCAGCTTTCAGGCATCAAAGGCTTGTAAATCTAGCTAATGAATTCCTGATGAACACAATAAAGAAGCAGAAAGCTGCAGACGACATGTTGGGAATCACACAAAGCTGCTGCAGCTGCCAGAGTCCAGCTGGTCCTGTGTAAATATGGACAACGTTCAGCCAGAAAAGACGTCTAAATGGGACAGAATGAGGACAGAATGAGGACATGGACTCATCTCTGAGGATTTAAAATCTTTTTAAACCAGATTGATTCCACTTTCTGACTCACACAATTCAACCCAAAAACACTTTAATGATCCCAAACGTCGTTATGGCTCATATTATCCAAGTCTCTTCAGGGTCACTGTTGATGGTGATGCTGTGGGCAGGAAGGATCTCCTGTAGCAATCAGTTGTTAGCGAGCTCTGCTAATCCACCTCTTCTGCTCTTGCAGCTCCTCTTCAGATCTCTTAAGCAGAATCCAGTCTGTTTGGATCAACAAGCTGCTGCTTTACAGGAATGTGGAATGAGGAATGAGTTTGTCTTTGAGATAAACTCATTCCTCGTTATGATCTTACCCGTTATGATCGATTTGAACTTCCTTCAACCTCAGGAAGTTAAAATTATAAATGTTCTAGCTGGCAATTTAATGATAGCTAATGATTTTAGAGCAAGATTTATATGTTTATATTATTAATCTACGACATGTTTGGACCGCCGTAGAGAGAATAAAAAAAGGAAAAGTAAGTTTTTGCCAAAAACTGTAAAATTTTTAGATTGATCTTAGAACATTTTTAGAAAAAAGAAAGAGATCTTGGAGCTCCAAAAGTAAAAAACAAATTTATTAAAAACTCAAAATTTCTAAGTAAAAAATTTAAATTTAAAACTCTGAATTTTTTTTATTTATTTGAGAAAATGTCTTGGAAAAACTTGGAAATTTCTAAACTTCAAAGTCTACATTTTTTTCTGAGATTAATATAAAACTTTCTGTGTTTTTTTATTCTTGCAAACTTTAAACTTTTGAGCTCAAAAACTTCATTTCTTTGGGGAAAATTTCTAGGATTAGTCTGAAAATGAATCTGCATGCCTGCAGATACCTCAGCTTATTTGGTGGGAATTTACTCCTTTTTTCATCTGTCTATAATAAAAAAGAACCAATATTATCCTGAGTCAGTAGAATCATGTTTTAATGCAATACCAGCTTCAATTTTAATAGCCTTAATTTTTAAAACACTTAATTTTTCCGAAACTTTAATCTTCTGGGTTTCCAACCTGGCAGGACCGGAGCAAACTGGATCGGTGGTTCTGACCTGCAGCCAGTGTCACTGAACAAATGTTTTAAAGCTCTTTATTGGATTAATCCACTCGGAGAGCAGCAGGGCGGTCGATCCGGCCCATCGGCCTGATGGGTAAATGCTTTATCCTGCAGGTCCAGGATTGGCAGGCGCTGGCGGAGAGAGACATCCTGACACTGATTGACTTTCTGATGTTAGTCTCCATTCAGCCTGAATATTGTTTATGAAATATTGATATTGGCTGCTCTCTCCTCTTGGAGACTCAGCTTGATGGAAAGTGTTTCAGGCTGCAGGGAGATTTCTGAACCTGACTTTCTCCATGAGATATTTCTGATTTTCTCTACCTGAAAACAGTTTAGATTTCACCTGCAGCTGGTTTCTGAACATGCAGCATGAGGTTGTTCCCCTATTTAATGATTTATTAAACTCACTTTATTAAGTAGCAAACAGTGGCCATGAATCCCTCAGGTCCAGTGTGCTGACAGCGCCCTCTGTCTGCCAACCACTTCTAGCACCATCTGAACAGCATCATTATTATTTCAGGAGCTTTTTGAGCCTCAGATGCTTCAGCGTTTATCCTGGGTGACGGCCAGGATTGACGCGTTGCCACGGCGAGAGCGTTTTATGCTCCAGGATCAATAGCTGTTACCCAGGAAAAGCCCACAACCACTAATGAATCCTCTGGCTCTGTTCACAGCAAACCGCTCTCCTCATGTCTGCACAAGGCCGAGGAGGGAGAAATCAAACCCAAATACAGAAATTAAAGTAGATGAAATGTTTTGTGTCATGTGAAGCTGATCCTTGCTGGTTTTCTTGAGTCATTGTCTGGTGACATTTCAGTGTTCTGCTCTCTGGCTGTTGTACATTTTCTGATTTTTTTTCTCTAAAGGTTTAAAGTCTTCTTGCATCAAAAGCGTTAGTCACCTGTCTGGACTTTCTGACTTTGTGCCAACGAGGCAGCAGGTGTGCAGACAGACGTCACTCTGCAGCCTGAACATGTTGGATGTTCTTCCTGGAATGTGAAATATCACATTTCTGAAAACAACAAATGAATTGTTTAATTGTGATGAAATCTGTGTTGGTTTAAACCAGATGAGGCTAATGCAGTTGGGTTTTTAAATAAAACATCACAATCCTTACTTCACATTTCAGAAATTATTACTCTGTTAAGTTTATTTCAGATGTAAGAAACAGTCGTTTTGGGTTGTAAATCTAATTTGATGTTCTGCTGGATAGATTTAAAACCAAAGAGCGCCCAGCTATGGCTAACGTCTGCTAGCTGTTGGTCATTCAGCTGCAGTGAGACAGAAAGGTGGAACGGATCAACCAATAAGATCTGCAGCTCCCTCTACCTTTAGCTAAAAGTCGTCATGGTGATTGAAGATAAACTGGTCAAAGGCCAATTTGACTCCAGTCAGTTTTACATTGTCCACTTTTTTAAAAAATCATATAGATCATAAAGATAAAATCTAAATTTTACCAGACAATGTGAACATATTTTGCATATTTTGGCCATTGCAAAATAATCTTAAAACTGAATTATTTATTTTTCTCTGATCATACGGCTGAAACGCACCAAAGTGTTATTTTTATGTATCATTGTACCACTAATTACTTTGCTTACTTAAACCCCTCTCCTGACTGATACCTTTGTTGAGGAAAGTCGGTTTGAATCTTTATTTCGTCTCTGGAAACTGGTTGAATAATCTAACTGGAGTACTGGGGCTAAATCAAGCTGAAGCTGGGACCAGTTTGACACACTAATGAAGATGAATGAGTCTTTTTCACATCTGACCAAAATTGTAACAAATTCTAGACTGAATTTATTTCTGCTCACTTTTATGCACAGAAGCTTTTTCTATTCCTTCAACTTAAAAATGAAAACAATTTAAATTAAAATTATGTTTTGCTGTTTTCTGTGTCTCAGCAAAGAGAAAAATGAACCTAATCTTGATAAAACGTCTCCAGCTCTGCTCTGATCAGCCGCCGTTCGTCTCAGAACGGAAACGTCGTTTAGCTGCTCTGTGCTGTTTATTCCTGATGAAACTGGATGGATTCTGACAGGGTTGATTTACGACAGAGAGGCTGAGCAGCTAAAGACCCTGCAGATCCACAGATATGAAATGATGACCAGAAGCTCTGATGGCTTCCTGCTAAGCCCAGCAGTTTCCTGCTCGCCTGCAGGACATCAGCGCTGCTGTGGGCAGAGAAACGCTGACTGAAGTGTAAATATTAATTCAATTAGCTCCAGTCTCTGTTGCTGAGTTTGCAGCACCTATTTAATACGGAACAGGCTCTAACAGCACCGCATTAATCTCATTTGTGCAACAGGCACAGATATCCAACTACATGTGTTCACACTCATTCTCAGCTTGTTTTGTAATCGATAAAAATCATCACAGCCACATTTCAACTGCTGGTCATGCTCCAGTTTTTATTGTGAATAAAGAAGTGAAACATTCCTGCCCTTCATATTAATCATGTTTAATAGATAGAAGGAAATATTTCACTGCCTTTCATGTTCAAACAAAATTCAAAAGAGAAACAGCAGCAGCAGCATAAGGAGACAGCAGGTCCAGTGTTCATCCAGAAAGTGAAAATTAATGCAAAAAGCATTCAGATTCAGTAAAAAGTGCCCCGATGGAGAGTTTTCCTACAAACCCTGCAGGTCTAAAGCTGCAGGAGGCAACTTTCATCATTTTTATTCTTTCTTTTTGCATATTTGGTGCAGCTGTCATTATGTAAAGACAGCATGAGAGAGACAGAAAATCTGGGGGGAAAAAAGCTGCCTTTTCCCACTGCAAACTAAAAACAACCAATCAGACGGAGGGGCGGGTCTTAGTGCTGTCAGTCACCTCTCCATGTGGCGCTGCTCATCCTACTTCCTCTCCCTTTTGGTCTCTGCTACGCTACAGTTAGCACAGGTAGTCATGAGCACAGATAATGGCAGGTAAATGGTTTTCCTGTAACTGTAAGTTGTTTCTCAGTCGTTGACCAACAGGTACGTGAGGATGATTGACAGCATTAAGCCCCTCCTCCTGGCTCTGATTGGTTGTTGTGATGCATTTCTTCTAACGGTAATCGTAGCTCATGTAGGAAGTGGAGGAGGTTGATTTTTTTCACAGATCATCCGTCTTATAACAAACTGTGACACCATGGTGACAATTTGAACAAATATTTAAAACATTTTCTTTTTTATAAAAGTTACATTCTGCAGCTTTAAAGCTCAGGCTGTGAGTTTCTTTATTCTGGAGTTTAAGGCACACAGTGTGACGTCTCCAGCCTGAAGAAGTCGCCTCTGTTCCCTGTCAGTTATGTAGGTCAGCCTGCAAACATGCAGCTCTGGGACGAAGATGCCGACTCAGCAGAGGATTTTCTGTGTGGCTGAATGAAGGCAGCAGCGTTACAGCAAGCGGCTGAGGTCAAAGTTCAGAAGTGATCCGGACTGGAGTTTTATATGCACTAGATAAAAACATCAGTTTTCTGGGATCTACGTTATGCTCATTATGCTAAACATGTCAGTGATAGACATTATATCTGGATGCAGTTAAATACATGAGCTGCTGATAATAAGCATATGAAATGAAGCAGAATCCACACAATTCTTTGGGTCTTAAAGTTGTGAAAGTAGCTACAGGATACATGGTATGGCAGTTATATTCAGCTGATACAGGGATAAATAAGGATGTTTCATTCCTCCTTCTTCCAGCAGGATGAATGTTTCTGCAGTTAAAGGGCCAGTGTTATGTAAAATCGACTTTTTTAGCTTTAAACTGTCATAAATTTACTCCCTCATGAAAAACACACCTGGTGTTTTGCTTTGGTTCTTTTATTCATGTTTGAGAAATTCTGCTGTTTCCACAAAGCTCCTCCAAGCCGAGTTTCCCTAAATACAGAGCAGCCGTCCTCACTCAGTCCCTCTAGACTAGTGGCAGCAACGGTTAGCAAACACTGGTGGACCAGCTGAACTTATCAGACGAGCTGCTTCTCAGTGCGACGCCGGTAGAAACGCTGCTAATTGCTTGATAGGAAAGTCAAGTGGAGTGACTGGAAGAGCAAGAGCGTCTTAAAGAAACAGAGACAATATACGTAACACTGCCCCTGTAAATGGGGGATAATAAATCTTTAGATCCCGCTCCTGAGCGTCATTCCGAGTGCACGCACACGGCCACGTTCTTGTGGCGTCCCCAGTAGTGACATTCCTCCGGGAAGCTCCACGCGGCTGCAGACTCTTTGTGCCGACTGACGGCGTGAACGATGAAGCCGCACAGCTGCTTCTCCAGCGCCTCCACCGCCTCCGGAGCGTTGGCCTTCCTGGCCGGGCCGTCCATCAGCTGCCGGACGCAGTCGCTGGGAACCGGCTGGGGGTCGGTGCTGAACGACACCACCAGGCAGACGTCGCCCCCCTGAAGGACCTCGAACCAGTTCTGACCCGCCGTGTGGTGGAAGTGCTTCCCGGCTCGCAGGTTCTCAAAGGCCTTGCCTGAGTTTTTGATCAGCCGCACAGACCAGGAGACCCAGTCGTACTTTTTCACCAAGAACTCCAGGAGACTTTGAGCTGCTTCCTGATGATTTCCCTCCTCTGTCTCCTGCAGGAGGCGCTGCATGTCTAGTTTCGCTTGCTCTGGAAACGCAGCTATGCAGGCCTGGATGGCTGCCTTCATCTTGGACTCGACCTCTTGGATTTTGGTGCTCCACTCCCGGATGGTGTCCTGCTCTTCCTCTGGGCTCTGGGTCAGGGCGCAGTGGCCCAGCAGAGAGATCAAACCCAGGCAGAAAAGCTCCTTCATCCGGACGCAGAAATCCTCCAGGAGGCGCCGGTTCCTCCCAACATACCTGCCAAACAGAAACAGTT
Source organism: Micropoecilia bifurca (assembly GCA_903067075.1). Classification (NCBI taxonomy): domain Eukaryota; kingdom Metazoa; phylum Chordata; class Actinopteri; order Cyprinodontiformes; family Poeciliidae; genus Micropoecilia; species Micropoecilia bifurca. Next base: position 28,717 of record CAEGAF010128748.1, read on the forward strand.
CTACAGTTTATTACCAACAAGAGATAAGAACAGAAAGAGGCTTTTGGGAGGAGGGTTTACTGAATAGCTTGTAAACAGATTGAACAACATGTCTGTCCAAGTTATATGGACATTTCTCCACCAGGGTCAGTTTTAGGACCTGCACTGTTTACCGTCTATATTAATAATTTGGGCCAATGTGCATCTTTATGCAGATGATTCATTGATTTCTTGTTGTGATATATTCTTTGCTCTTGTGTTTCAGTCTCAACTATTACAACTTACTGAATGCAAACTGAGGGCGGCGCCATAATATGCTCCAACCAGAGGGAGACCACAGGCTCTGCACATTAATTCAAGCATCTTCTAATATCTTGGCATCACCAGAGAAGAAACTGTAACTTTTAAGCCCCACACTGAATATCTGTTCAAAAAGCTTGAGCTAAAATGTCGATATGTTGCCTGTCCTGGAGGAGTCCAGTTTGTCACAGGCAGCAAAAAGACAGAAGATTTTACCATATGTGTGTTTTTGTAATCAGTGAAAACTCCTCTGTTGATAATGTATGTAATGATTTAGATTTTTAGAAGTGTTAAGTAGATTGTAACATTGTCTTCATATTTCATTAAGCAAATTCTGACAATAAATTTGCTTAACAGAAAGACGCCAATTTTAAAGAAACTTGTTTTCCATTTAAAAACCTTTGATGTTTTTTGTGGTATTGAAATTGGTTTATTTTACAAAACTGCAATGCAAACACTTTTTTGCATCACAAAAGTCATCACTGGCATAAATCATGAAGATGACAGCAGGAGGGAGGAGGATGATGCAACATGTTTTCATCCATTTATCGCGTGAACAAATGTATTCATGTGTGATTTTAATTACGTTGATTATTTAACATGTATTAGATAAGAGTTTTGACACACAGCTGATGAGTCTGTTTACCTCTCTACTGTCTCTAGAATCGGGTCTTTGAAGGTGTTGGTTCCCATCAGAGCCTCGTACAGAACACAGAGGTTCTTCTCTTCACCGGTTTTAGAGAAGTGATCCAGAAACAGCTTCTTCTTCACCTCCCTGAACTGCGGCTTCGCCTCCAAGATGTCCATGTACTTCCTAAACTGGTTCCTGATGTTTTCCTCCACGGTGAAATAGTCTCGGTCCAGGTCTCCCTTCTTGAGCTCAGACTCGATGTCCTCCAGCTGGTTGGACAGGACGTCCAGCTTGCTCCTGACCGTCAGGAACTGCTCTTTGACGTAAAACACCTCCTTGCTGTGGACGTTGTCCAAGGCCAGCTTCAGGACCGGAGCGGCCGCCTCGCACAGCGGGAACATCTCGCCCACGGCGCTCGCCAGAACCTCGGCGCCCTTCTCAAACATGTCCATCAGCGCCTCGATGCTCTCCTTCTTCTCAGCCACCACTTTCTCCAGAGGACTCGTCATTTTCTGGGACACGAGGGACGAAATCTCTCTGTCAACGCTGAAAGTTCAGAGAGAAGACGACAAACGTTAAGAGTAAAAACAGAGGTTTGTGTTTATCATGAGTCTGAGGGAGGAAAGGTTTAATTTAGAGATTGGAAAAATAATTTCGACACGTTTTCAAAGAAATGTTTGGAATTTTTTAATTTGAAAAAGTTATTTATTAATGTTCTAATCCGTTGTGGACACACTTCCGCTAATCCGCTAATAGTGGAGCTAATGTTATGTTAACTTTTGCTAACTGATTTATTCTGAAGTGGCTGAAGGCTGTTTATGCAGCAGTTCTGTTTCCTCTCTCTCTCTCTCTCTCTCTCTCTCTCTCTCTCTGGAGTGCGCATGTGTGAGCGTCTGCTGCATGTGTGGAGTGGAAGGAGAAAAGTGAGGTTTTCAAAGTTTGATCTTCACTTTTTACAGTGGTGATTCACTTGTTTCGCACTTTAACACGATCTGTTTTCACTGGTGTTTCAATAGTGTCTTTGGTTTCCTGGCCGCGCCAAGCTTAGCTCGGTGCGATGGCCGGGAAAAGTTACGGCGCTGCAGCTTTAGGAGCCTTTCACGTCGGCATGGTATTAAAATACCAGTTGGTGGATTTTTCGGTTGAGGAGTGTAGTTTAGCTGTTGGGGAAATTGTTGGGTGCGAAAGTGTGAAGGCAGCGTCCAGGATGAACAATGCAGTGGTTCTGTTTTTGGACTCGATCGCTAAGGTGAACAGCGTAGTTGAGAGTGGGATTGTTCTGAGAAGTACGCTAATTACTGTTTTCCCGTTAATGA
>CAEGAF010128751.1:0-10252 GCA_903067075.1 Micropoecilia bifurca
CACTCTATATTTTCTATATTTATATACATATTTTTATACTGTATTTTTTGAAAGCTCAAAATACTGTCCTGAGCTGTGTGCAACGAAATTTCGTTTTGTATTCACCTTGTGCATGCAATATGACAATAAAGTTTAAACTAACTAACTAACTAACTAACTAACTAACTAACTAAACATATAATCCTTATTCTAATGGGTAAAAGCTAAATGCTAGCTAGGCTACGGTAACTACTATGGATTTGGCAGTTTGGAAAATAGCTTTCATGCTATGGTTAGCTTGTACTAAGCTGTTAGCACTCAACTCTAGCACTGAAGATATTACTAAAATAGTGCCAAAACACTTTAGTGTGTCCATTTAGCCGCCATCTTGAGAAAGGTTAAGATTTTTTAAACCCACCACTTTGGGATTCTGGAACTAAAGTTAGATTCATCAATGCAGTGACAGGTAGATTAACATTCAGTTAACATGTTTATATATCCATAGCGGACTGTAATATTGTTTACTTGTATATTATTTGCACATAATCTGGCACGGACAACCTTTATTTTGAGTATGTTTACCCCATAGGGGAAATATCCCGGGATTGTAGGAATTGTTTTCAAACAGTTATTGGCACCCTGATTAAGTCCTACAAAAAAGGTAATTCTATGCTTTATTTTTTAAGATAATCAGGTTTTTTAAATGTATATTGAGTAGCTATGCCGTCCTGTTTCCCTGTGATGTTCATATGAAACAGCACAGAGAACTTCTTTGAGCTGCTCTTCAAAACTGGAACATGCTGATCTTCATTTTGCCTTCAGTTGAAGTTTCCAGTGACCTTTCCTTACTAATCAAAGACATTTAGTGTTTTTTTTTCTTCTGCTACTGAAGCAGACACATTTCAAGACGGTTAGAAACAACCTTGCTCTCTCAACCCCTTTGTATGGGTGTGAGACATGAATCTGACCTGGTGTGTTTTTGTTGAAAAACACATTTTCTCAGACTCGGCCGCAACAATGACGAATTTCCATTGATGTACATTGTGTTGCAGATAGAAGAAACCTAGACAAACAAACTCTACACTAAACAAAAAACAACTAGAAAACAGTTGTTCACAAAGTTTGTATAACTTTTTCCATCAAGTACGTATGGATTCCTTTTGAATCTTTTGTTGCCTCTCTCTCTTTCAAAAGCCACCTTGTTCTTGCATAGATGTTTTTTAAATTCCATTTTTCTTTTTTGTTTCCATCATCTAGGGACATGTTTTCCCTCCTTGTGTCTGCGACACAATGCATCCGTCTCAATTATGCTTGCGTTCTGGTCAGGAGGGAACTAACATCATTTAGATTCCCACTGGAAATTATCCTGGGATCACAAAAAGGTCAGTACAGAACCCCAGAAGAGGTTTATCAATGGGCTGTTTTTAGGTTGCTGGGGATGTGACGAGAGTCCGACTCCCACAGTGATAAGGTGGGAGACGTATAGAAGAGGAAGATAATGCAGTAAACTAACTACTTCTGAGATTTTCAGTAGGATCCCGTTCTCAGAAATCACTTCTATGCAAAACGCAGCCTTGTCTTTTCAGATGCATGGTTTCTGCATCTCATCATTTTTTCTGAATACAAATCCAACTTGTTATTCGCAAGTTTTCTTTTTTAATTTTCATAGAGCATATCTGATTATTCAAATAAAAATAAACAAATGAAAAAACAACGCAGCTTGGGAAGCTAAACTACGGAGTGTTTGAACAGTTTCTCTTCGATGGAATAACAAAGAAACACTGAGTTTCAACTTCCGCCTGAAACCCTCAAAATGTCTGCCAGTCGCTCAAAAGCCAGCAGGTATGCACAATTTGGAGGTGTGTGCAAACATTGGAAAATTCCAATGCATGTTGATCGCTACGCTTGATTCTATGGACACAAACCCAGTGTGGCAATTTTACAATAATACAACGCTTTAAGGAGCATGACAGTGGATATGACAGAGAACGTCAAGAGTGTCACAATAAGTTCCGTTAGCTGTAGTAAATGCTCAATAATATTGAGATAAGTATGTCAGATACATCACTGTGTGCAATGAAGCTATTAAACCACATTTTGGTTTTTCAATCAAGATAAACTTGTACACATGTAGAGATAGAGATAAAAACAAAGATGTACTCCAACAGGGAGTTGCCACTAATTACGCCATAAGCAGCAGCCTAATTTAATTGGTTTGAAAGGGCAAACAGGGGCAGGTATTGGAAATGTGGCTGCGTGACCAATTAAAGGTGATCAAACAGAAGGGAATGAGGCGTACCCCACTGTGAAGCATGCAGGGTTAGAGGCCAATTTGTTTTTGCCAAGACATAAATAACCTAATCTGACAGTGTTTCCATTAGCAACATCCAGGTCATCAAGGGGAACGGTCCTCTGACAACAAAAACAGAGATTACGCTGGTTTTACTCGCCCATCCCCCCCCTGTTCCACAAAGTTTCTTCATTTTTTTGATGAAACCAAATTGACAATTCTATTGTCCATCTTTGGAAAATTAAACATGAGATATGGAAGTAAATAGGGACAATATGTCTGCCCCTTATGGATGTCCACAATATCTGTGTTGTTTTTAAAACATATTGTTTGTCAAATGGCAATAAGTTCCATTAGACTGAAAGTTTTGTTTGGTGAATTTACAGCATCTAGAATGAAAAAACAAAAGCAAAAAAAGTTTTGAACTTTTGTTAAAATTAACATTGTGCCTTGACATTATAATATATATAATGTTGTTTTCAAGCCGGAGTGGTGCAATTCTTCAGATAGCAATAATAACTCATGGAGGAAGTGGCGGAATTAGATCTTTTCACAGATTACCTGTCTCATGTTACATTATCATGACATGGTGACAGTTTTAATAATATGGAAACAAACATATTTTTGTAAAAGTTACATCCTGCAGCTTTGATGACATCCCTGGTGAAATACTAAACTATACAAATGGAGCTAAAGCGGAAGTTCAAGCTGGAAGACTCCGCCCCCATCGTTCGCCCATCGACGTCATGCTCATCTCCGTCCTCAGCGCTGGACCTCACCCGGCGCGTCCAATCAGCAATCAGGCTCTGCATATAGGATCCTCACCCAAGCTGCCAGTCGCTTTCAAGCTGCCAATCGCTTCCCAGCTGCGTTCAACCCACCACCTCCCCTTCTCCACCTACAGCTTTGGCTCTAGGATGGCACCCTTTCCTGACCTCCACCACCAGTGTCGGACCCCGGGGGAGAATATCCCTAATCGGTTATCGAGATGTTCATCGAGTTCACATCAAATCTCAGCTCAAATTAACTGCCGGGGTCCGAGCGCCAAACTACTGTTGTTCATTCTCGTCATTAAATCTTTTAATTGTTCCCCTTTTGTCCGTCTGAGTCTTTCCAGATTGAACTGAATTTGTCTTTTGCTACAGTAACATAATCATAAACTGGAATGTTTTTAAAAGCCAAAAGTTTTTTTCTTTTAGCTACTTTGAGCTATAGCAGGGTTTTTTCTGCAGTCAGCAAATGAAGTCAAGTCCAGTTTATTTGAATAGCCACACGTCAACAACAAAGCGCTTCACATTAACATGATTACCAAGTATGTAAGAAGCAACAAGCGATACATTTTCTCAAATGCAATCATTGGCTTGAAAATATTGGCAACCCTTATTGTAAACTTTATACAAATGGGCTCAACACACGTTGAGCAGCAAACGACAGTAAACTGAAACCATAGCGACGACGACACAAGTTGAACATTTTTTCATCTTGCTAGTGTCACCTTGAAATGTTCTCACGGCTAATTATTCCTCAGTGGAATTTATTTATCAAACTTTAAAAAGTTTAATAAGTAAACTTTTTAAAGGTTATTTAGGGTTTAATTAATAAACCTTTTTTAACAGTACTAGGACATATTATCATATCTTTTCATTAGTGATTAGATGCTCTAGACGCAGATTTCGCTTTTCATTCATAAGTGCAACAATAGCTTAAATTTTTTTTTGGCAATACAATCAAATGAAGCTGATGGAGACTTTGAAAGCACCACAGGGGCAGGGATTCATATTCTCTGAGGATCTTTGGTTGTTTTATCCTAATCAACAGTCTTGGATTGCCTCGTATTATAATTAAGTCACTTGTGAGGTTATTTAGCAGAAGCAGATGCATCTTGAGCAGCTGATTGGAGATTTAAGGGTCGCGAGGACGACATGAGTTCAATCAGGGGAAGCTCCACTGAAAGAGACAGAATGTTGCATGTCTCGCTAAAAACCTATTCAAATACAAGGTCTCCTTTTCAAACACCTAAAACACAAAAGATAAATGGAACGCAATTTTGTGTTTGCCTGAAAACAAACAGAATATATCAAAGAAAGTAGGACTTGTGAATTTCAGACCTAACCTCTAGTTCCACCCTGATCAAATTAAGTATTCTTTGCTTCAAATGTTATTATTTTATGCTAGCAAATTTCACTCCAAGATTGTTTTAGTGTAGTCACCACAAATGGAAAAAAGGAGAGACAAAAAAAAGGAAATAACAGAGATGAATGGCTTCCAGCACAAATGTTAGTATGGTTTTTGTAATAATTATTCTTTATGATACTGCAAAACGAGGTGACATATAGGCAGCACAGGGAACCACGACTGGAAAAAACATTTATTCCTTTTGCTTTTTTGGGGGGAAGCAGAGGGGCATTTTATTGTGTTACAAAAAAAGCATTTTATAACATTTGGATTGTATTTAACAGCAACTCAAATTCAAGTACAAGGAATTTAAATGTTTAATTTTTGGCAAAGGTTCTCAACTGTCACCACAACCGTGAACTAAAAGTTCAACATCGGTCAAATCTAACCGGGGAATCTTTCTTCCTCTTCTTTCAGTAATGGCTTTTCTCTTGCAACTCTTTTATAAAAGGTCACAATTGTTTATTTCATGATTAATCTTTGCCTTATCGTAGGGTTCTGATTTAAATGGTGGGGAAGGGAGGGGTTTGCAGCTCTTCCAGATCTCTTGGGCTTTATGGTTCCCATTCACCATGCCGGTCCCGTCTGTCCTGGCATGTAGCCTGCTGCCTCTTGAATAAAAAGAGAAGAGTGATGAATGATTAAAACGACGTTACTATCGTCAACACACGGTGCCTGAATCGATTTCTCAACATTATACACACAGATGAGGAGTACAAAATGTTCTGTCGTCATTGGAGGCTGATCTTTACAGACAACTTGCATCCCAGAGTGTGATTTTTGTTTTTCTCAAAAAGTTCACAAAAACCTTTGCTCTGTAAAACTAAGAAATAGACATCCAGAACTTGCCCGTTTCATATTGGATTGATAAAAGTCTTAAGTACTGGATAAAAAACACAAATTTTTAATACAAAGTTATTTGGCTGCATTGAAATTAGTGTATTTTGCAAATCTACAATATCATTCGAGCCACGTGATCAACAGCCGGATGTTACTACTGCTAGAAATGACGAAGAAGACGATAGGAAGTGGTAGGAGGATCATGGCGCACCATGTTTTTTAATGACTTATTGTGTGAACAAACTTATTCATGTGTGATTTTAATTGCATTTCTTATTTGATGGAAACACCATCCATCCATCCATTTTCTTCAGCTTATCCGGGGTCGGGTCGTGGGGGCAGCAGCTTTAGAAGGGAGGCCCAGACTTCCCTCTCCCCAGCCACTTCTTCCAGCTCGTCCGGGGGAACCCCAAAGACCACAGTTAGGTTTTTAATCTCATGCTTTAAAATGAACAGCCACTTCTCTAAAGTTCCTTATAGTTCACTTCCAAATATATTCCCAGAAGTGTCCGCTCAGGCACAGCTACATTAAATCCAACTCACAGACACGCATGCTGCAGCTACATTCATTTGTGAAAGAAAGGGAATCTCTCTCAGGAGCTCAGTGAATTGCACTCATGACATTTTCTCACTACTAAATATTCAACAGTCGGCTGTCAGTAGCATTATGACAAGAATAAGTTATTGGGGGATTTGGAGGGGAATTTACAAATAAAATTACAGAGTTTGTGCAAGTTTTAGAGGTGTTAATACCTGCAGACCTCCAAACTTCATCTGGCCTTCATGGATCAGGCCTGGAGCTATGAAGTTATCTCTGGAATGACAGGTGCGGGTTTAGCAGTTTCAAGGAGATTCATCATGGCCTGACTCCACTGTAAAAACAAACGTTTGGTGTTCAGAATATCTCCTTTCTTTCAAAAATAACCTGTTTAAATCCCCCATAACTGTAGCTTTATTTATCTATCAAGGTGAGTGAATGAAAATCTTACTATATATATATATATAAATCTTACTATATATATATATATATATATATATATTTATTTATTTATTTATTTATTTTAAGATTTATATATTTAACCTGATATATGAAAGCAGTTGAATGTTAACTATTGAAGGAATAACAGTATTCCTATTTAAGTTACAGACTCAGGAATTTTTTTTTTCTACTGTTTTCTACTGAAGTTGGGTAATAAAAAGCACATGTCATATGTATTATAATCAACTAACTGAAGATGAATCACAAAACTACTAAATCATAATTTTTATTTATTGGTATCGATATCGGTGATACCAGCCCAGTATTTTCTTGGTATCGGAACGATACCAAAACTTAAATTTACATATACGACAGTGGACAAGCAAATAGTGCATATTTGCTATCAAATTCTGAATTTATAAGAAAAACCTTTTGAATAAAATAGCTTTATTTTTAAATGCACATAAATTGTTTTTCAGAAGAGCAGCAAGATTTTTGGCAAGAGGCACTTTTTTTGGTCTGCTGAACACATTTTCTCAGTTTTTTTTTATTTCAGTTTCCTCTTTTTCATCCTTTATTTCTCAATGCTTTTATTTGCCGTCTCGCAGTGACAGACACGCTGTGCACCCATGTGAGGTGCAGGACATGTTCTCCAGCCCCTCCAGGTGTGAAATGTCCGTCAAGGCTCTCCGTCAGACGCTGCTTTTTGAGAGCAAGTCGTTGTGTAAAATGTGAGAATGATCGAGAAAATGAAAGCACTGCATAGAGAATAAGAAGAACCATATCGGTCTGTCTGAATAGACGGACTCTAAGGAGCTTTACGGACCCCAGCTGTGAATTAAAGGTGCTACAGTGTGCAATTGTGCTACATGATCAATAGTGAGTAGGCAACCTATAATCCTTTAATAAACTTTGAAGCAAGGTCTCTCATCACTAAGCTCAAGAAGATACTTACTTTCCCCTGGAAGTGAAAGGGTGAGAAGATGAATCAAAGTCCCCGTCATGTTCCAGGAACCATGCTGGGAATGACACACACTGCATCATGAACGTCTTCATAAAAAAGGCCATCAGCAGCGACACTGGGGGGGGGGGGAGTTATGCTTACATGTTTGAGAATCTTGGGGACGTAATCCATGAATTTTTAGACTTAATAAGGCAAATTCAGCTCAAAGTTTTTGAATTGTTAATGAAACCAAGTTTGTTTGTTTTGTGTTTGTTTGTTATTCTTTGGAAACAGGCGCTGCTGTGAAAAAGTCAAAGAAAAAATAGTGGAATTCCCTCCGTTATCTACATTTATGTTAGAAATTTGACTTTCACGTCAACTCCAAAAGCTACAGAAGAAGATCAGGGCCACTGGGAAAAAGGAAAAAGAAAAAAAATTTAATCTTAATTTTAATCTCAAAATTTCTGAGATCTTTTCTTTTCTTTAGTGGTCCTAATCCTATTGCGTAAAAAGCAGCGAAGGACTTTTGTTAAAAAATTTTTTTTCTTTAAACTGGGATTTCCTTTCTGTGTTATGCGTTTGGCACAATTAATAATATCAAACAGCAATATTTATCTAGAAGCAGTATCAAATTTACTATGGTGTATTTTTGTAGAACTAAGACAGGATTTAAATCATGGGAGATAAAAAACCAACTTATTTTACATGTTAAAACCTTAGAAGTGACAGATGAGCTTTTCTCCGTCACCAGGCTTTATGATGTGGGGACTGAACTGTGAGCATTTTCCCACACCACACCTGAAATCCAGATTGTAGGTGAAACCATCACTTTCCTATATGCTGCAGCATGAAGCAGCCTAAATGAGCCTCCTATCTGCAGAGACTAGAGAGAAGTGGGAAAGAGGTTGATATATACACACAAACTGTTCACTTCTTTCATTCTATGTCCTGGAGGCAAGAAGAGAGAATGACTTTTGGGTTTCTGTCTCAGTTTACAGCAGAAAATGGACAATAAAAAGCAGATTTTGAAATGCCAGAAGGCAAAATTAGACTATTTAAGTTTAAATAAGTTGAACAGTTATCGACTGGGAATTTTTACATTCACCTTAGGATTTCCTGTATTTACAGCAGATCACAGTGATTCTTTCCACTTTCAAATCCTTCAGTATGAGCGTAAAATGTTGCCACATTTTACTGTTTCATTGTCCTACATGTTCATTCACTGAACATGCCTTTGGTTAACTCTAGTAGAGAAATTAGCATCCATATCACATTCAGAATATGCTGCGTGTCGTCGTTAGTGTCTTTTCCTGTTCACTTTAAGTCACCTCACGTTCCTTTTCGCACGTTGCCTCGGCGACTCCGATTAAATTTAGACACACTGCCTTGACTTACGGTACGCTGGTGGAACGCTGCTCCCAGGAGAGTGGAAATAAACACACTAGATATAAAATAGAACAGTGTGATTGTGTTTACATAACTCTTTGTCATCTGAAGAAATCGGACGACAATCAGATCTACAGTTTGGTTCAAACCAAACTGTAACCAAATATTTTGGTTTGGGAGAAACGTAACAAATGACGTCTGTTCTCTACTCTCTGATTCAAGATGTTCTTGATTAGTTTGAGTGTAAGGACTTGGGATGAAGAAACAAAGTCTGTTTACTTGCATTATTACTATAATATAGTGAGAGATGCTCCAACCACCATGCCCAAATCCTGCACTTTGATGCAATACTCAAGATTCTTGATGACTAACCTCCCTCATACTCAAAGAACCCTTCAGTCACTGATGAAGGCTAACCTCCATCGTGGCCATGTGGAAGCAGGACAACATCCAAACTTAAATTAAGCATGCAGAATCCCTGATGCTGACCTACAAGAGGCACAAACCTCACATTTTCAGAGTGGAATATGTTTTCCCAGCACACAAACACATTATAAAAGGGCCACACTCATGCCCACACAAGCTAACGTCTAATTAGCATTCTACCAGCACTTCTGAATATGCCATGTGCATTAACAGATTTGCTAGTTTCAGACGTGCATGTTTTCTACAAGGAGAGGAGGCGGGAGAAAGGACAAATGGAACAAAAGCAACACAACTGAGATGGAGAGACACGCATATGACAGTCATCTCTAAATTTCCATTTCAACTCTGACACCTGCAGGTCTTTGCCAGAGGAAAGGCGCGGGGCCTCAGTGTCAGAAGTGCCCTTATAAAAGAAAGGAGTCTCACACCTGAACACTGAGAGGTACTCATAATACAGCTGACCTGACTCCCGGGCAGGTACAAGGATTTGAGCATCAAAGGCTTCGTCATTTCTCACGTAGATGTGACACCTCTAAAGCTGCTATATTTATGTTTTGTTCAAAGATTATAAAAAGCTTTGCAGCATAAAACCTTGAAAACACTGTTTTGTGGGCAATGTTAGCAAGTTTGGACTGTAGAAGTCACTTGTTTGATGCTACCAGTGTACTTTTGCTTTAAACTTTTATGAGCTAGTCAAGATATGGACATGATGGCATGAAGTAGGAACTTTATTATGCTGTCTACTACAGTCAGTATCAAACATGGTTCTCAGCTAGTGCCAAATGTTGTAGTGAAAACTACTCAACAAACTAAAAGCAATAAGCTAATGTTAAAAATCCAAACAATTTCAGAAGTGCTTCTCTGCTGATGTCCTGTCGCAGCTAGCTCTGTGTAGCTAGCTATGTGTAGCAGCTAACACTAGCTTTTACAAAACCAGAAATTAAATTTAAAAAAATTAAGCTTAATCTGAATTGTATTTTTGTCTTCTTTGGCAATAGTGCTACAGCTAAGCTAGTATATTCTTTAGCCACCATTGGCTTTTAAAAGACATTGTAGACAGGAAGAGAATTTGTACTTTTTTGTTTCAGGGGATTTGTCAAATTTTGGTTAAATTTAATTCAATTCAGAAACACTGTTTATTCCTTATCAAGCCTCATTTTCATCTTCACTTTGTTTTGGGGTCATAGGTAGAGGTGCGCCGATCGATCGGTCACCGATCATAATGGCCGATTTT